>PVJX010009572.1:0-60548 GCA_004027295.1 Dolichotis patagonum
GTGAAAAGATTGGCTATGTTATTTAGTATGAGCTCCCCATATGCAAAGATATGGACAACCATTTGGAGGAGAATGGGAGACAATATGACAGATAGTGAAGATCCTGGGTTGTCTAGCTTTGAAATTTATGCTTTCTTATGGCCCATTCTGTTCTGTTTTGTTGTGTTTAATTTTACACCCTTTTAAAATAAAAAATTAACAAAAAAAATACCCAACACCCAAAGGTAAGGAAGGAAAGGTTAGGGTTGTGGAGGTTTGAATCAGCAGTCAGCTGGCTCCAAGGCCGGGTGGCATTAGGAGCAACAGCTCAAGAGGGCAGAAGACAGCAAGAGCAAAACGGGAGGGGGACAAGCCTCCTCTCGTAAGCAGTCTACCGCAGTAGGAGAATGGCCTCAAATTAGAGGCCAGCCTGGGCTGCATCATGAGACCTTGTCTTTTAAAAAAGTCAACATTAAGTTTAAGATTCATCTGTGTCGAGGCTGCTAACTTAGACCACAGGGTACAGTATTGCATAGATTAGACTGGCTGGCGTACTGTTGCCACCTCGGGAAGTCCTCCCTGTCCAGTTGTGCACACAGGCGGGCCCTGGAGGTGGAGCTGTGGCTCGCTGGCTGTGCCCGGGTGCTGTCCTGCAGGGTGTGTGCTCACCCAAGTTTTGGTGCTTTTGAGAGATGGGGCTTTTGAGAAGGGCTGGCCCTGAGGAAGGAACGCTTGCCTTCATCAAACGGCCTCCAGAATTTGTGTCTCTGCTTTTCCGCTCTCCTGCCAGGGTGGACACTGTCCATTCCCTCTTGCCCTTTCACCTCTCCCCTTTCACTCAAGGACACACTTGTCCACTCTGAAAGACACAGAAGTAAAGCACAGACCTCACTAGACTCTGAAACTACACATTTGTCTGGGCTTTGTAACCTCCAGGACTATACAAAATATTTACTGTATATAACTTACCTGGTCTACAAGCAGCACTCAGGAAGTTGAAGCAGAAAGATCACCGTGAATTTATGGCTAGCCTGGATTATATAGCAAGACCTTGTCTCAAAGAATCAAAAAAAAAAAACCCTAACGGAGAAAAAGCATCTGACCTTTTCACTAGGTGATACCAAATGGCTTTCAAATGATTCTAATAGGCCAGGTATGGCACACACCTATATTCCCAGTACATGGGAGGCTGAGGCAGGAGGACTGCCTTGAGCTTGAGGCCAGCCAGGGCTACCCAGTGAGTTCAAGGCCAGTCTGAAGTACATAGCAAGATTCTCAAAAAAGGGCGCGGGGGTTTGGGGAGTTTGGCTCAGCAGTGTAAGTGCCTGCTTGGCAAACGAGGTCCTGAGTTCGATCCAAAAAAAAAAAAAACATTTTCTAACAGCTCCTTGTGCCGCCCACTGCCGGTGAGGGTTCCCTTGCTCCACAACCTGCAGTGTCCCCGTATGAGGAATTTGTGCCTGTGTCACCAGGTGTGAAGCAGAACTATGTTATGCTTTGAATTTGCATTTTCTGGGTCAGTAAGGAGGCAGAGATTAAGGGTCAGATGTTTCCTATTTTTCTTATGTTATTCTTTTTTGGGGGGATGTTATAAGGGAGAGAAAACAAACAAATTTCAAAACACATCATTCAGGTTAACAATGGGGCATATGCTGTGCATTGTCATCCGAAATCCTTCACCCAGAGCACAAGACATCTGCACTCAATTGTCCGAACAATGCCAGCACAGATCTTTCTCTTTAGTGACCTCACAGAAATCAGTACTGTAACTATCTTAACTAGTTATTTTAAAACATGTATATGTATACACACACTTACAACTGTTTTATTCAGCTCACGCTAATACGATGTTTAGACATGTGTCTTTACTTCACTTAGGAGTACGGTCTCAAATTGCATCCCTAAATTGGTTGGTTTTTGTTTGGATTTTGGAGACAAGGTCTTCACTACCTCACACTGTGCTCAAACTCATGGTGATCCCTGCTGGCTCAGCCTCCTGAGGCTGGAACTCTAGGTATGTGCTGTCACACCCGACAGTTCTTGTTGGTAAGAAGTAATTTGAGTTTTTTCCTGTATGGGTAACTAATCGTTTCAGTGTAATTTATTAAAGGCCTGCCCATTCAAACTAAAAAAATAAAAATAAAAAAAATAAGTTGAAGTTCAGTGTGACTAGGGAGATCTATGGCATTTTAACTTGAAAAACTTTTTACTTTTCTCTCTAGCTCTGTGGCAGCCCTAAACACCAACAGTCTCATCACAATGACCTTGAAATCAGCAGGTGAGAATTCAGTGGGGCAAAATATATCTGCAGCTCTCCCAAAAGCCCTATGCCCAAGTTGTCACTATTTTAGCCTTCTGGAAGCTCCCTGAAAAGTCCTGTTCTCAGGACTTGTTTTTATTTGACCTGCTGTGTTCATACAGCACTGTGTCATGGCTATAAGTCAACAACAATCAGTGACAAATGTTTAGCATCATAGCTGTCTGAGATAGTGACATTAGTTGAGTTTAATTAATATGAGGTTGACCAAAAAAACTGAAAAAGGAAAAACTGGTTAAAAAATGTCCATAGCAGGCTTCGAAAAATACCAGCATGTAACTAGAAGTCTAGAAGTCCTTGAGAATGTACAGGGCAGTTTGTTTTCCCAGAAAAGACCAGAGAAGGCCCTAATTTCCCTCTCTGGCACAATGTAAGGCTGTGCTAGAGCAGGAAGTAAAGGTTGTCAGAGCTGTACACTGTTTGCCAGAGTGTTGAATGTGTGCCCCACAAAAAACATGAAAAAGATTATACATTCAAGAAGTTCAATTAACTCTACATAGAGTAAATCAAAGAGATCCACACCTAGACACATCATAGCCTCTTACAAGTAGTAAAAATGACTCATTACTTAGAAGCAACTCTTAATAAGATTAACTTCCCAGAAATCACAGAGGCTAGAAGGTGGAGGCATGATATGCTTAAAATGCTGAAAAAAAATCTATCAACCAAGAATTCTATCTCCACTGAAAAGTGCTTTCAAAAGAAAAATTAAGACATTCCTAGATAAACAACTGAGATCATGTGTCTCTAGCAAACCTGTTTTCCAAGCAATACTATAGGAAGTCCTGCAGGTTCAAGTGCAAGAAACATAGATGGTAGCTTAACACCAGTAAAGATAAATATGTAGGAAATATTAAAAAAATACTATAAATGTATTTTTGTCTGTAACTCATTTCTTTTCACATATAAAAGACAACTGTATAAAGTGATAATTATTCACTCTTGATAGGCATATATTATAGAGAGCTGCACTTTATATGACATATACCAATACAAAAGAGAACAGAAGAAAGTACATATCAGATCATAATTTTTAAAAATATACTTTTGAAATTAACTTTGTGCTGATTCAAACTAGATTGTTTCAATTCTCCAAGGCAACCCCTACAAAAATAAACAATAAAGAAATAACAAGGCACCAAAATGGTATGCTAGAAATTATATTCAAGAAGATAGTAATGGAAGAATAAAGGAGTAAAAAGGACATAAAACACATGGAAAATGAATAGCAAAATGATAAACATAAGACCTTTTTTGGCTGGTGCTAGAGATTAAATTCTTGGCCTTGCACACATTAATCAGGTGTTCTACCACTGAGCTATGCCCTTTGTCCTTCATGAGTTCCTAACTCATCCATAATTACATTAAATTACATCAGTGATTACATTCCAATCAAAAGGCAGAGATTGGTAGAACGAATTTAAACAATGTGATCCAATGTTTTCTATAAAGAACACTTTAGAATTAACAATACAAAAAGGCGGGATGGAAAATGATGGGAAGGGGCCTGGGAATTTAGCTCAGTGGCATAAGCACCTGCTTGGCAAACGTGAGGTCCGGAGTTTGATCCCCGGTACCACCAAAAAAAAGAAAGAAAGAAAGAAAGAAAATGATGGGGAGATATGCTATGAAAAAAATTAAACAATTAAAAGCAGGAGTGGCTGTACAAATGTCTGACAAAACAGCCTTTAGACAAAACTGTTACTGGAGATAAAGTAGGATAATTTTAAAATTAAAAAAAATCAATTCATCAGGAATACATAACAATTTTTAACATATATGCACTTAATAACAAAGCCTAAGTGCCAAAATATGCAAAGTAAAATAGAGACTACATCAGTAACAATTGTAGATATTCCCACCCATTTTCAATGATGTATGGAACTAGGCAGAAAATTAATAAGAAAACAGACCAGTCTAATTACCTAAATCTGAGAGCTGTATAGAACACCAATAACAGAGTGTATTCTTCATTTTTTTTTTAACAGGGTTGGGGAATGAACCCAGGCTTTGTGCATGCTAGGCAAGTGCTCTACCACTGAGCTACATCTCCAGGTCCAAGAATACATTCTTCTAATGTGCACACAAAACATTCCCCAGGCTAGATCATATATTGGGTCACAATACAAACATCAGTAATTTTCAGATGACTGAAGTCATATAAAGTATGTTCTTTGGTTACTCCAAAATACAATTTTTTCCTTATCTGTGAATGTCAGTAATTTTTATTTGAGCAAGGGATAAAAAATTTCAGATTGCAAGCACCTAGCACAGGGCATAATACATAACATGAACTAATTACATGAATATTTCTGTTTGCCTCATAGCTGGAATATAACAAATGAGGAGTTAATTTACCCCTTGAAAATTAGAAAAAACAAGAATTGCAGGCACAGTAATAACTGGTATTATCTCAGTATTGAGAAAATATAGTATCACAACCCCAATGTATCTACCATTGGTACAGATGAAAACTGAACGATGGACCATTTTAGCAATAAAAACTAGCCAATTTAGCTGGGTGTGGCAGTGCACACCTGTAATCCCAGCACTCACTCAAGAGGTGCAGGTAGGAGGATCCTTGCAAATTCAAAACCAGCCTGGGCTACAGAAAGGCCAGCCTGAACCATTTAGTGAGACCTTGTCTCAAAAAAATCTAGCCAATTCATAAATTGCCCATTTACAATTTAATAAAACAAGATAAATGTTATAGATCTACTTAGATTTGCCTTAACAATAGGCTATTAGGGGCTGGGGATTTAGCTCAGTGGCTTAAGTGCCTGCCTGGCAAGCATGAGGTCATGAGTTCTATCCCCAGTACCAAAAAATAAAAAATAAAAAACAATAGGCCACTAGAGTTTGTTAATTCATACGACTTTCTTCATTTATTCCGTATCAGGGAAGCAAAATTAGGCTACATTCTTATGAGTCAAATCTAGTCATGGTATAAAACTTGACTTCACACCACCTCAGTAAGGATTCTAGTCCAGATTACTGTTGTGTAACAATAGCTGATTTGAGCAGTTGTGACAGAGTCCAAATGGTTCATAAAGCTTAAAATATTTACTGGGCAGCCCTGTAGTTAAAAAGTTTGGTGACCCATAACCTAATAACTAAATAATCTTTGGGTGGGCCTGGCAGATGATATTCTAGGAAAGACACTGGAAAAACATGTAGTCACCCTTTTATTTCCAAGTTTGTATATCTTTCTTCAACATGGTCAATCTTCTTGTATCTATAAATCTATTGAGCCCTCCTTCTTTAATTGCTTTGGAGCAATGCCAAGACACACATATTTCATCTTCTTTTCTGAGTCTCTTTGAACTTTATTTTAAAGCGTGTAATAATAATGATAGTAATTATCTTTTTTATAAGAATGAGAACAACTACACTGTTAATTGTCCTTTAAGTTCTGTATGTGACTATTGACCAAATGTTTTGTGTGTTGTATTTAAGGCTTGTAAGAATGGGAAATTTCATTTCCCCCCATAAAATAAGGACAATAGAGAATTCACAGTTCTTCAAGGAATTCTTCTCACCTTTTTTTCTGCACTGATCAAACTCAACCCGGAAGCAATAGCAAATACAGAGTTGCTAAGACTACCTCTGGCAGATTCTTTAGTTTAAATCAGAGATGTCTGCTTACTAAGGATGCTGCTGTAGGACTGTTTTAAGGATATGAGGTAACTTGGTTTTGGCCATTTTGCTGCTGTGGCTTCACTTTTCTCTAATTTTCATGGCAAGTGCTCTCCCACCTCACTCCACAATAGTGCTTCTGAATGAGCTCATCTGCTTTTCCTTTATAGTGACCAGACTTGCAAATACTAAATTTTTAAAAGATTGAAGAGGCTCTGATTTACATGCCTCTTTTAAGGAAGTTCTCTCCTCTGGGGCTGCATTCAGCCTTTCCAAAGCCCTGTCCCTGAGGCCCTTGGTCCAGCAAAGTGATGAGATCTGGTCCCTGGAAAAGAATCTATGTCCACTCTGCCCCCACCTTGTGCTCACACTATCTTTTGCGGGCAGCCTAATTGGAATCAATAAAGCCAAAGAGGTTAGCTGGCTGGAAAATCTTGTCAGAAGTGAAAGGCATGAGACTGAAAATATAGACAGATACAGAGAAAGCAGCAGTCTTTTCAAGGTTTTAATGATAGAAAAAGCAATTAAAAAGGCAGGCTAATTGCTAGGATATACAACTCACTCTTCGGACTGTCATTTAGTTCAAGGAAAATGGCAACAAGTTGCAGATAGGTATTTTTAAATGAGAAAATTTTAATGATGATTTAAAAAAATTTTTTTAACCTTTACAAATGATTTTAAAATTATTTTATTTTCCTAATACTCCCAAGAAGCCTAAGTTTGGGAAACAAAGAACCACTTGACCATCCCAGGTCATAAATAGTAAAACATAGGCTTGTCTTACGACAAGCAAGGACTTAAGAACCTTTGTTTTCTCCTATATTCAAGAGTCCCACATGGGATCTTATTTTCCTAGCTTACTAATGATTATACAAGTGACAGGAAGGAGCAAAAGCATGCATGCAAAGAATTGTTAAGACCCCAGCACAGATTATCAGTCAAGTCTCCGTATTACTGCTCTAGGTTGGTTCCCAAATCTCCATACCAGGTCCATGTGGAAGATTAGTTCCTAAGTCACAAGTGTATTTTGTTAACACTTTTTTTTCCTTCATTCCTTCCCGCCCCCTTTTCTTTCTTTCTTCTATTTTTTTTTTCTCTGTCTCTCCCTTTTTTTCTTTCTCATGCTGGGGATTGAAATCGGGGCCTCAAGTATGTGATGCAAGCTATACCTCCATTATTCTTTTACTAATTTACATTTTTAACTATTTTATCCCAAGTCTCTCAGAGTCAGGATCTCCATACCTTATTTCAGTTATCTTTTGCAGTATGATACATTATCCAGAATTTAGTGGTTTGAAACAAAACCATTGTATTTGTTCATGGTTCTGTTGTCCAAGAGTTTTGCAGGGCTCACTGGTGATGGCTCTTCTCTGCCCTGCAGTCTCTATGGCCTCAGCTGGAATGGCTTTTTTCCATGGTATCACCTGGTGACTCAATTGGGGCTTGAGGACTGGAGATCCCTTACTCCTAACAGCTGGGTACTTCAGTTCTCTCCTACCAGGCCTTTTCATTATTCAGTAATCAAGTCTGACGTTTAGGAACAGATTTTTGGTTTCTAAGAGTGAAAGCAGGTGCTATGATACTTTGAAAGATCTCAGCTTGGAAGGTTTTAGGATATCACTTCTAAATTCCATTCATCAAAGCAAGTCATAAGCCAGGCCAGACTCAAGGGGTGAGGAAATAAATCCAACTTCTCTATGGAGGCAGGAACTTACAAGCAGACACATGGGGCATGGTTGGCAGCCATTTTTGGAGAAAGATCTCCATTCCTTTCAAGAGCTAATTGGATAAAGCAAGCATGACTCCCAAGGGAATGCTAGCGGACCTTTCCAACCTCCAGAGAGGTGTCCTGGTCTTCAGGTCCAGGAGCCAAGAGGACCCTTTCCAGTGGTTCCTATCACCGAGCAGAGGATAAGGAGGCACCAGAAGCACTGGGGTACAGATGAAGTTGAAAGAGTTTGGGAAGCCTGGCAGCTAAATTATCCTAATGTGGCTGTGTTTTGTTGTTCTTCCTAAACTCAGATAAATTATAACATGTAGTTTGCTTTTGCAAGTTAACAGAGTAGTCCTCCTTTATCTGCAATTTTCTCTTTTATCATTTGTTACCTTGGGTTAACCATGGCCAAAAAATATTAAGTGGAAAATTCCAGGAATAAACAAGTCATAGCTTTTACTAACTTGTTGTGTAGTTGTTCGATTTTATTAGTTATTGTGAATAATCTTAGTGTACCTAGTCTATACATTAATTAAACTTTATCATAAATACATATAAAAATGTAGTACATGTTTCAGTACTATCTATAGTTTTAGGCACTGGGGGTGTTGGAAAGTATTTCCCACTGATAAGGAAGAACAATTACACTTTATTTCTAAAAACATTTTGTCGATATTTTGTAGATTACGTTTAACTTTCAGGATTCTGCAGCAAAGTAGAATCAGGTTTGTTTTTTTGTTTTTTGGTCCTAGGGATTGAACTTGCCACCTCGGGTTTTCCAAGCAGGCATTTGTACCTGCTGAGCTAAACCCAGGGCCCAGAATTAGCATTCTTTGATGCCTTATCCCAATTGTTAACTTTTCTCTACAAGGTAGTACATTTTACTAATACTTTGTAATTGCTTAAATTGCTTAAGTGATTAAGGCGAGTGTTGATTCTTACTTCCTCCAGCAAGATTAGGCACTTGCCTCTCACTTAAGAATCCCTCTTGGGAGTAATTCTTTTCTCTGAATTCTTGGTGTGTTCACACATGCTATTCATGGTAGTTCCCCTACAGGCAGAGTTGAAATGGATTCGCCTTCGCCGCGATTCTGTGAAGGCTTATAGTACTGACAACTCTTCCCCTGTTTGATTTTCTTTTTAGTCTGCATTTAGAGTTGACAACCTCACATTCATTGTGATGCGCTCTTATCGTTCCACCCCATCCTATGAAGACATTTCAGTGAATTCAAATAAAAGACACAAAAAGTTCTGCTAAAGATGTCCTATGTACATATATATAGTATTTTATTTTAAAATGTCATTGAGCATATACAGTTCTTCAGCTTTTCCCAGGGGACATGGCACCTAAGTTTCAAAACACACAAAATAGATCCCCTTTACTAAACAGTTTTCATTTTTGGGTTACAAAAGTCAATGTTTCACAATCACAAAGCATAAAGGTACATAGTTCTGAAACACATCAGGCAGATTGCTCTCAACTCACTGTACGCAGGGTAGCTTTGGAAACGCAGACCATGACATACATATCCCTTATAAATGATCCTTACCATGGACTTCCTTGGGTCTCCAAAGAAACAAAGAAGTTTAGAGGCGAACCAGGCGTGAAAGAATAATCTCAGGACTCCCCAAACAAACACAAAGTACTCATAGGTGATCACAAGAGCGGAAGACGCAAGGCTGTCCTTCTTCAGGTACATACATCACAGTGGGCAACAACAGCACATTTACAGCCTTATTTGGTCACTGTCTACCTGGTTGCTACATGAACAAAATTTCTTCTAAGACACAGAGGAAAAATTAAAGCTATTTACACAAATGACATTGTTGATCAGAAAGAGCAGTCTTTCCCAAACTGGCACTCACATCTGTTAAAGAGCCATGGTGGGGGACAAGTCAGGCTGCCCATGTAGTGTCCTTTGAAAATCCCAGTGTACAAACATATGCTGCACTGCCACACAAACCAGTCTGCTCAGAGAGGTGGGCTGTGCTGTGCAGGCTGCTCCATTTCTCTGCTCTTGTATGTCATCAAAATCCAAGTTCTTAATGTAAGAGTCTGTCCCGTGGCCAGAGATTATTTTACTGTTTTCTTAAATCTGGTAACTTTTAGGTTCAGTCTGGTTGTACTCTGCATAGAAATGAATCTCACCGTTTTCTCCATCTGCTCTTGAAGCACTAACCTACTGAAATGGGAATCAAGATTTAACATACTCTGAAAAGGGTGGGTGCCTTAAGGAAAGATTAGATACTCAAACTAGAGGAAAGAAAACCATTGGCCAAGGTGGCCTAGTGGTTATGACGAATAAAGAGATGAGGAAGGAGGTGGGGGTGGAGACAAGAAAGAGGACATCAAGAGGAGAATCAGATTTAAAGATGTGGGAGACTTTTTCTAAGTGATTCCACACTAGGGTTTTTGGTACATGGAAAGCCTTGTTTTCCAAATGGCCAAATGGCCAATAGCTATATCTGGGGTCTAGGACTCTCACTCTTTCCCACCAATATCTTATGGCTGTAATTCCTCTCTCTAAATAAATAAATAAATACTTACACAGACAAGTAAGAGAATGTGGACACAGCTGACTTCACATAGTCCCATGGAGGTCTGCTGCTAGGAATTTAAAAAATGAACACTCCAGATCTTGCAAAACTGAAAACTGTAGAAAAGAAGTCTTCACTTTTTAAGCTCCTATGAGACAGGTGAGTGCTTGGCTTAGCCAGATTCTCACCTCAGGGGCACGAGTCTGCCACAGCAGATACTCCCTACTCTGACTGCTGGCCCTGCTCTGACTCCAGATGTTACAAGGTGAAGCTCTGAGGGGTTGTCTGGCGAGATGCTGCAGAGCATGGCTGCACTGCGATTTCACACACTAAGTAGGAGTGTTCACAATTATTTCTAAGAGTGGGGGTCAGCCTAGCAAAGAGATTTAGAGCTGAAAGAGCCTTTCATTAAAGGAAGTGGCCATTCAACTCCCAAGACAACTGTAACTAGGACTTAACTAGGAAATCAAACGCTTTTCATTACACAAGACTTCCTGTGAGGCTATCAGGACAAGCAGATTTGGCTATAAGTCAGATACACAAGATTTCAGAACCACATATGAACATGTTCTGCAGAATTCTGAGGTTTTTTGGCCTTTCCAAGAATGCTCCAACAACCAACTTGTTATATAGACAGTTACTGTCCTGGGATGGAGCAACTTGGGGCCTAGGTGAAAAATAAGGCCAAATGGAGTAAACTCAATTCACAGAGCAATATCAGTGCTGGGTAGCCCTGCCATGGGCATGAACAAATTACTTTTTCAGCTTTTGATTTATTTACCTCATTTGTAGTCTTTCATCTATCTCCCAAATGCAAACATGGCTTTAAATTGCTAGTATGATCTTTCTACCCTAGTAGACTTAAGAAAAGAGTTCCCAGGTACCTTTGTTACTAAAACCAGCAGGATTAAATGCTCAAGGTTTTAGTATTATTTGAATGAGAGGTTTCCAAAGTTTTTCCTGAGACATGCCTTGGCAGTAAAGGAATTGGTGAACTGAGTAGAAAGCTGTCATGACATCTTCACTGAAATTCTGACTCAAATAGCTTAAATAACACTAGAGAAGCTCAAGGAAGACCTGCAGGTCTAGGAAAGCAAAAAAGAAGGAAGAGGAGAAGGAGGAGAGAAGAGAGAAGGGAGAAGGACAGCGATGGAAAAAAAAAATCACAAAGAAGGCAGCACAGTGTCCTACAGAAGGCTTTCTCAAGTTTTCAATTTCGATGTGACTTTGTGAGTCAGTACAGAGCAGAAAGGGGACCACATTTTTGTATGGTGCCTGAGAGTGTTCCCATGGTATTGCATTCTGCCAGGGAAGAAAATGGTCTACCACAGACTGCTCCTGATAGAGATGTCTGGGATTAGCTAAGGTTTCCTGGAAGAGGAGGGAATGCTGTCTGATGAAGATGACTCTTGACAAGGTAACACCCTATTTCTTCTTAGGCAACCTGTTGGCAAACACCTAATGGAAAAAATTCCCATAATATTTTACCTGCTGGACAGGGTGTTGATTCCACACTGTGCAATGCATTCATTCCCAAGCAGGAAGGCTCCAGACATGTCCTACAAAAATATCTACAACTCCAGGAATGTAGGTGACTTATTACCTTTGAGGAAAGGTTCCTATCCTCTATGCTGGGAAAGAACTTTAAACAAACATAAGAACTAGAACTGGGTCTCCAGTACTTTTGAGGATTCACACGACTGACCTTTATCTTCACTGACTTCGGAGAGTGTTTGCATTACACAAAGTTATCAAGATGGTGATGACACCCCAGAAGGTTTGCAGGAAGAGAACTAGGTATTTAAATGTTGTTTCACAAGTTCCTTCAGTACATAGCAGCACACTGCCTAGAAGATCAAAGTGATTTCGTCTTGGTTGTTCCTCCTGGCACAGAAGTAGTGGATGTTCATGGTGGCAGGGTGTCTGCTACTGCTGTGCTTGTGAGTCACACAGAGTCTCCATTTTTAGGGAGCTATGGCATGATTCTCTGAAAAAAGGGGCAGAGAAGACTCAACTTCAAATCTGCTTTTATTCACGTGCCATCCTGAGCAGCCTTCCCTAAAGATGATGGAAAGAGCTCTGCCATGGCTCAACAGAACTCTGATACTCATACTTTGCTTGGAGTGAACTAGAGGACAGTCACAGTCCATGAAACATGAATCTGAAACTGTCCTCAAACGAGGTATGCCGAACCCAATGATACACGAGTTTCCTAAACTGGTCCATTAAACACTGCTTTATATTGGCCCTCCTGGCTCAGCAGGTGGGAACAAGCCGACCATTCCAGAAGTGGAAATCCGGGCTGTCACAGTGACACGTCAAGCTACCCAAAGAGACTGCTGAAGATAATAGAGGAGCTTGTGGTCCAAAAGAACACCCTTATTTTCAAGAAAATACACTGATTTGGTGAGAAAATGCAACTCAAGAACAAATGTTACACAAAGACACAGAGTCATGCAGGGCACTGCTCCAGACGGCTGGCTGGCTGGTGTGGGCCACAGGATCTGTGGACAACCCAACCTGGGTTGGACATTAACACAGACATTCCTCAGCCAGGAGCTGGAAAGTCCCAGTCCCATTCCCTGGGAGGGAAACAAGAAAGATTCAAGGAATGTTGGAAATAAAAAAATCCCAGCCTCCCCCTACCATCACCACAAAAGCATACAGAGAAACAGAAGGAAGCTGGTGAGGGAGCAAAGGAGGAAGGGAAAGGCAGCAATCCCTGAAATAAATCTCAAGCTTACTAGAAGGTAGATGCTTACATTTTGAAGCATGAGCCCCCCAACTTTCCAATGCAGCACTTTGAACCTGGAGAGAAACTGGCAGCATAACAGGCTGAGGGGTCTTTTGCCAGTTATGTCTTAAAATGGTTGTCCCAGCTACTCTAAGTAAAATAAATATGATGTATTTGCCCCTCGAGGGCTAACTGCTGCCCTTGGGCCTATAAAAGAAACCAATGGAGATACAACAGCAGTAAAAGGCTTCCTGTTTTGCTTTTGTTCAGTGTCCAGACCTGTGACTAAAGAAGAAATGGAAACCTAAGGGTCACCCTGAAGCACAGACAGAGGCTTTTTGGCAGCAACCTCCCCTGGACTAGAAAAAAACCACATCACCTGAACTCATCTGGGCACTTCCCTGTTCCGCTCTGCCCAGAGGCATCCCCATTTTCTTCCCCTCTGTCCTCCCAGTCCCCTGGGTCACTCTCATGACAGTTTGTTTCCATGTATTAAAGGAATGACATATACAGAAATGTCATCTCCTGAGCCCAGCCGGTCATTCGATATCCGCCATCCTCTGTCTTTCAGGACACCTCGGGCACGCATCACCAGGTCCTGAGCTGCTAGTGTGTACCTGCATGGGCAGAGACAGGAACAAGACAGTCAGTACAGTGTCTCCAGGGTCAGGAGAGGTTGGGAAGGAAGAGGTGATACTTGCTTCTCAGTTACCTTTAAAATAAAAAAAGGTCACGGTCATCTTTTCCCCAAGTGCATGACACAAGATGTGAGATTATATTTCGGGTTGTAGACGGACAAATCGCTAACTACTTGAAACAACCAAAAAAATTTTTTTCTCACTATCACCTCCCCTACACACACACACACACACACACACACACACCTCTGAGGTGTGAACCCATGGCTTCCTGCATGCTAACCTACCATGTGCTCTACCTCTGAGCTCCTCCCTGGCCCTCTTTTGATACTGTTTATCACATTAAAGAGAATCTCTGTTTGTTATTAAGGTATCTTTCTTTCCCCCTTTATTGTTTTGGTGCCAATGTGTCTTAACGAAGACCTACTGAGCTCATAGTTTTCCATGGCAAACAGTTATCTAGGGAATGAAACACATGGGAAGAACAAAAAAGTACTGCTTTCAGTATATTTTTAGGGCTCTATCTTATGGTAGGGGTAAATCACTTTTTGAAATAATTTTTTTTCAACAAGGGATGTGATTTCAAGACAAATAATAATAGATAATATGTGTGAAATACAGCAAGAATGTGAAGTAGTTTTGTGTTTGTTTTGGTGAATGACTGATAATCTATACGGTGGACGAGCTGTTCAACTTATCTTTATTAATTCCGTGGTTTCTTCTAGATCAGTGTAAGAGAAATGTGAAAATAAGGTTGCTAATTAAGATTTAAACTAAAAGATGAAGAAAAGTATTACATTTAGAGATAGTATAACTTCGAGGTGATTGGAGGGGTGTAAGCCTTGGCTAGCCTTTAGGCTTAAGCTATGAAAAGAAACAGTGACAGATGTCTATCCAACTACTGACCAGGGCAGGGAGATTCTTCAGTGACAGACTTCAAAGAAATTTAGTTCCACTGGCAGGGCCATATTTGGTGTGGGATGGACTACTCTCTTAGCTATGCCAGTAAATGTATGAATCACCTTTATTCTGGTTTCCCGCTCACCAATAACCTTCTGATTATGATCTGCTTTCCTGTGTAGGCTTGCCTACAGGGAGAGAATAAGACAGTCATTTGACTTTAAGAATGTTATTTATATTTCTCTTTATAAATGTTAACTGGCAGTTTGGTTTACAGATCAATCTTGTGAGCTTGGTTGAGAGAAGCCCAGGTTTTGTAATGAATCCATGCTTTGTAACTTGATTAAATCAGGTTCTGAACCCGAAAAGCTAAGAGCCAGATTCTGGTTAACCATCAAGAAAATAAACATCTCCCTAAAAGGCCTCTTTGGAAGGCAGCCTGTGTCTTTTACAAGGGACCACCCTGATATTGCTAGTGACCTTTCCCCACTTGGAGAGTCTCAGCCTTGCCTTCAGAAGCCTCTCTGTTTCTTCATTCACATCCTTTAAGAATTTACAGATGCTCAAGTTAAGAGACTTGCTTTATATAAGGGATGGTGGCAAATGCTCTCAGGATTGTGAAAGTTGTAACTTGTACAGTGCTTGAGAATCAGGTCTACTCATGCAGCCTGGGGAGCAGACAGAAGTGTAGCAAACACTACAGAGGACGGGACCATATACCCAGCACAAAATGAATACCTTTTCAGCTGGAAGATTGGGTGGAAGAGACACTTTTTCTGTTTGTTTGAGGAAATTACTGGCTTTGAGGCAGAAATTTCTCAGTTGCACTTGAGAGATAATACAACCACTGATTCCTAACTATCCTCCTTTTAAGACCAGGAAATAAACTGAAAGTTATCTAAAAAGACCTTTAACTGCATAGTCAAATAAATGTCTTACAGTCTGCGTACTGCATCTCGTGGGCTACATTTAGAACAAGCTCTCAAAATGTTCTCCCCGAGTTACTCTTGATTCTATACTGAACTATCTGCATGAGATATGACCACGCAGGTAACAGCTACCAGCAGTTATTAGGGGGTATTTATTATCCTGGTGAATTTTCAGGATCAGAAACCTGGCTAAGTCAATGGTTTGATTCATCCAGGGGTGAGCATGCCTTAATCCTGCTCATGAGCTGACTAGATGGAGAAAAGTATAGCAGGCTGGGAGAAAACATGGCCAATGAGGAAAGACACACAAAGAGGTCAGAAAAGCAGATGCAGAACTTCCGATGCAGAACTTTTATTTAATTATAAAATCCAAAAGGCAGGGTAAAATTTCTAAGCTTTCTAAAGTTTATTTTTATCAGGAGCACATGGTTAAAGTAAAATCTAACTTTATTAAGATGTGAGGTTTATTTGTTTAGTGTAAAATTGATATATCTGAATTTACTGTTGTCATATCACATATACATATACCCCCTTATTCTGTGCTATTTATTATTATTATTATTTTTTTCTCTCCCAGTGGTAGGATAGAATTGAGGGCCTTATGCATTTAGGCAAGTGGTTTACACTCAGCTATACCTTCAGCCTCTATTCTTATTGTTTGTCAGATAGATAGCTTTTAAAAATACTCTCCTCTACCAACAAATTTGGCAGTTATTTGGAATTACTTTAATTTCTGTTCTTTTAGCAGTTATGATTAAAATTTTAATGGATAAGTTCATTTTAATGGATAAGTTAATGCTTCTGAATTCTTACTAAAAACTAAAAGGATCTTAGAATGTCTTTTGTCTTCCACATTAATCCTTAATATTTTAGTTTCACCTTGTTTTTGTTAGTCAGACATGTAAGTAAAGTATACATGGTCCCCATATTGCAAAAAACAAAACAGTTTCCAACATACTTACCAACTTCCTTTTTAAAAGTCTACTCCTTGTTTCTGGATTTAATTTCTTTCTGTACAAATATATTTTTAGAAATTCTCTCAATGGTCTGTGAAAGGTAAACTCACATAGTCTTTGGACAATAGAATTTTTTCCCTTTAATCTTAAATAACAACCTTACTAGGTCTGGAGTTCTAGACTGAATAATATGTTTCCTCAACATTTGGAGATATAATTCCACTTATTTCTGATTTCTACTCTTATTGAGAAGAAATCTGTCTTTTGTCATTCCATTATAAGTAAATATCTGTTCTCATTGGTATCAGTTTTTGTAGTTGATGGTACAAGGTTCCACTAAGACATAACAATGAGGATTCCTTTTTATTTCTCGTGGTTAGAAATTAGTTTTATTCCTTCAAACTGAAAACATTTAAATTTGGAAAATTCTCGGCCATGAACTTGTTTTTGTTTTTGTTTTTTTTTTGTGAGATAGGGTCTCACTATGCTGTGCCGGGTGACCTTGAACTCACTTTGTAGCTGAGGCTAGCCTTGAGCTTGTAGTGCTTCTGCTGCCTCAGCCTCCTGAGTGCTAGGATTACAGGCGTGCACCACGATGCCTGGCACAGCCATTAACTTTTGGAATATTGTTTCCTGTCTAACTTTGAGCTACCTCGCCAGTCTTTTTAATTTTTTTTATTCTGCAACAGAGTTTCACTAAATTGTTAAGTGACCTTGAAGTTGTGATCCTACTGCCTCAGTCTCCCAGAGTTTTGGGAAAACAGGTGTGCACTGCCATGCTAAGCTTTCCCCTCCCCCGTCCTCCCCCGTCCTCCTCCTCCTCCGTCCTCCTCCTCCTCCTCTCCTCCTCCCCTCCCCCTGTCCTCCTCCTCCTCCTCCCCTCCTCCTCCTCCTTTAGCATTCTATATGAACTCTTACTTGACCTTTCCATTTTCCTTTCTAGATTTCTACTTCTCTGTGATAACTTTCAATCTGCTAATTGTTTCTTTATGTAAGTACTGCACATTAAGCAATTGTGCCACTGTAGCTTCAAACTAATTGTTTCTTTAGTAGTTTACTTACTAGTCAATCCACTTTGTGTTACCTTATTTCAAGGACAGTGTTTCACTATTTTGAATTTCTGTTTGATTCTTTTCCAAATCCATTTTATGATTCTATTTGTACATGTTTAAGTCTTTTCTCAGCCTATTTGATTACACCCAGGTTTTCTCTGGGAATTTAGGGGGAAGGCTCCACTGTATCTAGTTGGTCTTTCTCATCATGAATTTGAAGGTAAGACATACGGGACTCTTTAGAAAGCAGTTGCTTACTAAGCATGTTAGGTTATCTACAGAGGCTTTGAAATGTGCCTCTCCTGGAAGACACAATAGTTTTTTTATAGTGCCAGAATAGGTTAATGTTAATAATTTTTGGCTTAGGGTCTCCGTGATACAGGAGTAACTCAAGGTTAACGCAGCACTTGTCCTGCACAGGTCACCCAGCCATTTCTTCCAAAACCTCAGTTTTGTCAGGCATCTGCCCTCATCCATGTACACGTGCGCTTCAGGGAATGATCCCCCAACCCGAGGAGGAACTTAGGGAGAATCCTAGGACCTCGTGGTTACACACTGTTCTTATGAGCTGGGGTTCCTTCACGTTTCCACGTGATACCAGTCCTCGCCCTGTGCTTCCCTAGTGCAAGCCATACCCCTCCCTGTCCAGGGCTTCCCCAGTGCATGTGGTCTCTCTCCTTCCTTTGGCTTCCCCTACCCAAGAAGAGTCTCAACAGACACCTGAAGGGGATTGATGTGATGCTATTTTGATAGGTTAACAGTGCAGCAGAGCTCTAGGACTAGCTTCGTGAAACAGCCTTCACAGTTCTCGACAAGTTTAACATGAGGTCACTGGTGGGAATCATTCCTCAAAAACTGATCAGCTCAACACAACTCCAGGAATTTGCTCCTGTCCCCTATAGTAGGCTGGCCTGAGGCCAACTCAGAGCTCATTAGCATCCATATTCAAGTCACCTTGCTCCAGGCATGAAATCATTTGCAAGGTGGCTTTCTATTAAGACTGATACAAGAACACACTTTCTCCAGGGGGAAGCTGCTTCTCCTCACTCCTATTTTGTTGACAGTGGAAAAAAAAACTGCTTAATGTTGCAGTAAAACATGGCGACTCTGGTGATTTGGGTACTGAGGCTGAACACAAGGGCGTGTGTGTGCTTGAGATAGAGGGCGAGGGAGAAAAGTTGACTTTAAGACGTGAAACACAAGCACAAAACAGAGCAGAGCAGCGAAGAACCGGGTGCAGCTGAAGGCGGGTGTGTGGGGGGGTGTGGGGGAAGATGGGAAGTGGAGTCTGTGATTCATCGGCTTGGGGAGAGGCTGCCGGAGGAATCCGATGTTCCTGGGGACTGGACGTGGAAGGGCTGCAGGGCCATTACTGAATGCCTCGTTCAGGTGCCCGGCCAGGCCAGGGGACACTGGGGACTGCAGGAGTAGTGTGACGTGTCCCTCTCTCCTGGGAAGAGTCTCCCCAGGAGGCCAGTTTTGAATTTCAAGAGCATTTTTTTCTGCTCTGGCTGAAGCTTTCAATACCAATCAGCAAAACTCTGCTAAAAGAAAGGGCTGCCAGGGCAGGACTGGACTTGGCAGACTTCACCGGGCTGCGCTCAGACAGGAGGTGGCTGGCCAAGGACAGCAGGGGTGGCAAGAAAAACAAAAGAGGAAGGGGAGGTGAAGAAGCCTGGGAAGCCCAAAGCTCTGCTCACAACCGCCCACCGGAAAGTCAGGCAGGAGACCAATAAATCCTTGCCTCTCCCCATCGTTTTTTTCTGCCCTGGCTGGGTCAGTTCTGTGTCTTTCACACCGGCAGTGGCGCGTAACGTGGACTCACTGGGTGGGTGTGGTTTGCCTGGGTTCCAATCCGGACTTTCCCACCACCCAAATGGGCGGCTCTGGAAAAATTCTTTAGCCGCTCTCAGCTCCGCTTTTCTTACTTGTAAGTCTGGAATAATAACAGTGTAGACCGCAAAGGCGCCTGCAAAGACTAAATGAGGTTGTTCCATGAAACATTCAGCATGGTGCTTGGCACACATGCCAAGAGGTCAGTAAATGGTAGCTATCGGTTTCCTTGTTAGATATAAAAATAAAAATGTTTCTCTCTTCCCTGGGAGTTTTTGCCCTAAGTCATCTACCTCTTACAGTGTCTGTTTCCCACAAGACCACATCTGAATCAGCACTATAGTGTCAAAAGTAAGTCAATTTCAGGCCTCAGGCTCTAACCACACTTATCTTTAATAGTTCTAGCTAGGTGGGAACTCCTGTTTGCCATTTGGATGGTACAGACAGGGTCTTATAAAGAGGGAGGGTAGGTGGCAGGAACTGGGAAATTAATGGGTTCCAAATATTTGCATATAAAAGGCAGCCTCCATCTGCTGATACCCGGCAGTAATACAATGTGATGGGAAGAGGAGGAGGGATCCTCTTTGCATTCAGGGCAGGCCTGGGAGATTTAAGAGTAGAAAAGCTCACCCTGGCTTTGGAACTTTGGCAAGGATCTACGGTGACTTAGTGGGTGCAGGGCGGGGTGCCCCACGGGTGGCTTTTATTGTGCTTGGAAAGAGAACTGGTCATGGGAGGAGGCACACATCCTAAGTTCACACCTTGGGAACCAAGCTCTGAAGCTGATGACTGCTTACACCAACTCTTGGCAGCCCAGGCACCTGGACACCACCGAGGCAGAGTGCCCTGAAATGCAGGAACAGGCTGGAGAGGCCTCTCCACCCCTGTGGGAAGGGGTGAAGGAACCTCCCTCCAGGCTTCAGCCACTTTCCTGCAGCCTGGCACTGGCTCCCTGCTTTCTTAGGTGGTGAGTGTTTATTTTAGTTCAAGTCCCAAACAGCAATATTTCAACATAAGGAGGCACAATACACCATCTCCTTCTCAGTCCTTCCCTGCAAGCTCTTTGAAATGCTCTGATGTGACCACACAGCTAAATGGCCACACAGCACTGCTCTGCCAGCCACACAGACAGCACTGCGATAGAAAGCCGGGCCTGTTTGTGTGCCGTTCAGAGGCTGCTGCAGCCAGGATCTCAGGCTGACTTCCAAATTCCCACGGATCTGAATATGCTAAATAGTGCACGAGAAACAACAATACAAGATTTTATCTAGTCTTCAAACACTAGATCAAACATGCACAGATTTGTTCTTAAAACCTGCAAGTGATATGGTAGAGGGCGTGGGAGGAATCTTCCTTTTTGCATTTGAGGCATGGTTTTTGAAAACCATATGGCAATGCTAAGAAATTAGGTTTAGCAAACTCACAGAAAGATTTTGAAAAAAGAACCTTTGTCTTCTGCCAAAATAAATTTCACGTTATCGCTGTCATACAAACTGGCATTTAATACCTGCATGAATGCCTGCTGTCTGTGGATGGGGGTTCGCCCATTAACCTTCCACTGATTAACCTCTTCCTGCTCAAGCCACACAGCTAACCACATAGTGTGGAAGTGAAGGCTTCTCAAACCAGAGGGAAGGAGGTTATGGTCCACTGGTGCCTATGGATGTCACAGTCCATTAAGAGATGCTTGACAGAGCTGGGGATGTAGCTTACTGATGGAGCACGTGCCTGGAGTAGTGAGGCCCCGCGTACCATCTCCAGCACACACACACACACATACGAAAAGCCCCTCAGAGTTATGGCAATGGAATAGAGGGTCATTAGGTCTATGACACAAAAACCGAGGTTTCCTCAGCCTTTTGGAAATAAAAAGCTGGGATAAAGCTTTGCAAAGTTTTGCCCCAGCATTTGGAATGTGAACCCATGCCATGTTTTTATGTTTGGCTAATTGTCCTCTAACCCAGTTTCTCTTGGTTTTGCCTGCTTCCTTTCCCTTTCATAATGTCAACAATTTATTCCTTCCTGACAAACTATTAAGCATCTTTCTGAGTGTTTACATACTTGCCTCCATTTTGAATGTCCCCAGGAGGCCTACCATTAAGCCTCCTACACTACAGAGGGGAACTCAGTCTCAGATACTTTGCCCCAGCAAATACCTTCCTTCCAGGCCTTTCCAAATTACACAGAATCTTTAGGTCACAGAAGAGAACCTAATTGGAAGTATAGGGATCTACAGCCTCAGTGCAGCCCAACATCCATGACCACTGCCAGCCTCACTCTGAAATGCTTGTGTGATATATTTTCTATGAACCTGTGACCCTAGAAAAGAGTCAAAGAACTGCCAGCTCTGCTATCCTTCAGGGCAAACTCTAATAAGAAAAGAAAAGAAAAGGAAAGGAAAGAAAAAAAAAAAAAAGAAAGACAAAAACCTACCACACTCATATCTTGCCTTGTCTACACAGCCTCCTTTAATTTTCTGATTCCTTTGTTGAGGTAGTTCAAAAAGAGCAAAAGAACTTAATAAGATGCTCTGGGGTCAAGGGAATCACAGCTCACTGTGCCCCAGCCCAGCCTGGGAGGGAGGTGTGTTTCTCAGAACTAGGCAAGCACCTCGTTATGCTAATCATGTCTTCTCTCACAGGGCTGGGGGTGAGGGTGGGGCAATGCTATTTTAAATTTCTTGTTGGGAAGGATGTCACCAAGGGAAGGCAATGCTGACATTTTGTTGAGAATGGCTGTCACTAGGATGCACACGAAAAAGAAAAGAAAAAAGCAGAAAAACCTACACACAGCATAAACAAACGCCCAATAATCAAGAAACCCCAAACGCCTGCCTGTCACTAGTAGACTGTGCCCTGCCTCTGTCTGTCTGCTTTCTGCCTAGACAAAACTGGGAAAACCTGGTATAACTCAAAGTAAAACAGACCCACGCGAAACCTCAAATGCAGAAATGTTTTGTTGTTTTTCCTTGCTTTGTTCTCTTTCCTCTCCCTCAGATTTCCCACGCTGGGGAGGATACCTTTCCTTTCTCATTTTGTATCAAATAACAGGCTGACCGCCTCTATCCACCCCGCAGGCTTTGACTCCCCACCCCTCCATACTCCAAGCCCCCGATTCCACAGATAAACCTGTAGTTTTGGGCTATATTTGCAGAGTAGTGAGCCCTCCAGCCAGGGAAGAGCTAATTGAGCCCCTGGAATTACAGGGCTTTCATGTATATGTTACAGCTTGGGCTAAAACTCACTAGGGTGACTTTCACTTCTGTGACAATATCAGAATGACACTCAGCTGGGGAAGACACCTGGCTGCTAGGATGCACCCTCTGTGTCATGGTCTCCCAGAAGACATGTTAAGGACAGGGTGTGAGTGTGGTGTCCTCCTGCTGAATCACATACAGATGCTACAAATAAGCCATATACGTGAATGAAAACACTATTTTACACAAGTCCTGAGGAGGAAATAGATTAAGTTTCTGATTTTCTAATATGGCTTAAATTACTAAGGCACACACAAGGTGGGAAAATAATCCTCACATTGTTTGTCACCATCAGAGTATGTACAACATTTCCTGATTATTGTTCACAGTGAATGAATTACACAAATTCTGTATCATTACCACAGACCTCCTTTTATATAAAGAATTTTCATATTTATTCATCTTGCTGGTTCATTCAGTCTGACATGATTTGGCCCTACTGATCTCTCCTCTCTGGTCTCATGCAACCCCACACAAGTGTAAGTTTAGAGATCCCTTGACCAAGGCCACACTCTTCTCTTTAAAACCACTCATATGGTAACTGCCTGCAGCTTCTATAACTCCTTCCAGACTATGAACTCTTTAAGAGGGCAGAGACAGGGTCTGTTTACTTCAGATTTTTCTTTTTCTTTTTTTCCTTTTTTTTTTTTGCGGTACTGGGGATTGAACTCATGACCTTGCACTTGCCAGGCAGGCACTTATGCCACTGAGCTAAATCCCCAGCCCAGATTTTTCTTGACTATCTAGCAAGCCTTGGCTCCTAAAACAGGTCCTTAACAGTATTAACCAAGGGAATGAATCAGAATGGAAATAATTTGGCAAAGAAAAATCTGACCCATGTGTTCTGTTTTGAGAACTCTAAAATCAATCACAATTATTCTGATCTTTAGCTGATAGTCTATCTCTTACTAATAAACTACTCTTGAACTTTTCATCCATCTATCCATCCATCTATCCATGTGAGACATGTAAGTAGCTGTGGTTTGCCACCTTCCTGGAAAGGCAAACTGAAAAATATTTTTTCAACCCTACCCTCTGTGTTTCATGGAGATTCCTGGGAACCTTGGTTGTGAAGGCAACCATGCTCTCAGACCCCAGGAGCTGACTCTGGCCTGGCATGAGCACACTGCCCAGAGGTTACCAACCACTCTTTAGTGGGCGGATTTGTTGCCATGGAGAGAGATGGGCTGGTAGGCAAAATCAGGCAAGTTTGGAAAAATTTTTAAGAAGTGCTGAGTGTTTTTTAACTCATAACTGGCAGCTGGCTTTGCAACATTTTATAAAAATAATCACACTAGAGAAAATCAACATGAAATGGTTGCTAACAAGTAGTATACATACTACAGATTAAAACTAAAAATTTGAAAGGAAAAAAAAATTCAGATTCAAATGAAAGAATCTTTAATTACAGGCCCATCAATTCCCCTGAACCTGAGCAAAGTCATACCAAATAATTCTAGGAGAGAAACAGTTTGGCTTCACATTTTTTCCTGAAAGGTTTGTTATTATTTTTGTGAAATATATGAGACGAAGAATAACACAAACACTTGTATTAGTGCTACTCTGTACCAGGCACTTTGGTTTATGGCTGTGTACAGGTTAGTACAGGGAATTCCCTTTTTACTCACAGGAGGAAGCACTGGCGCAGGAGAATTAAGAAATTTTCCCAAAGTTACCAAGGGTAGAAGACAAAGAATCAAATCCTGAACGCAGAAAATTCAATTACAGTTCCATGCTCTTCACCACTAGCCTATATTCCCTCTTATATTTTGTAACATGTATACTTTAAAATTAACATGAGCTGTCTAGCTATCATCTAACTACAGGAGCAGAAACTTAGCAGTAAATGTCTTAGAAACCCAGTGGGTCCTTCCTCAGGTACATAACCCCAGGGGTCCCTGATACTCTCCTCCCAGGGTAAGTGTAAAGCCTGAAATCTGGCCAGGTCTGGTTAATTCTCTAGCTTTTTGTTACAGTTTAGTACTTACACACCTAAACAATGTATGGTTGGTAGTTTCCATTTTATATTAACAGACGCATATGCTCATCATCTGTGACTTACTTATTAAGCTCCACATCATGTTTTTGAGACACTTCACATTTAATAGCACAGCTCTGAATGTGTTCTTTTTGAGGGTTCAATTCTATTTGTTGTTGTTGTTGTTTATCTTATGACTGGTAATGTAAATCACGTGGGGGGTTTGTAATAAAGAGAGTTCTCTGGTATCTTTGTGGATGTTGCAGGCTCTCAACTTTTAACACCATCACAATCACCTGGATCGTCTGTAAACACAGACTGTCTGTTGGTCCTACCATTGGTTTTGACTTGGTGCCGTGCAGCTTGTGTATGGCACGTGCGGTAAGCCTTTCCATTTCTACCAAGTTCCTGGGTATTGCCGATGCCACACGGACTGAGCTCTCCACTTGCAGAACTATTCTAGGGCACAGACCTAGGCGTGGAGCTGTAGGGGACGGCACACATGTCTGTGCAACCCCGCTAGGTACACTTCACTGTGCTCAGCGCTTCTACATATGCACATGTGTTCATTTTCAGTTTCTCAACCTTTTTGCTAATATTATTGGATTTTTAAAATGCTGCCAATCTAGTGAGTAAACATAGCTCAATAAGTTTTTAAAAAATTTTTCTCTTGATTATTAAGGGTTATTTTTTCCATATGTTTATTGGCCATTTCTCTTCTGCACATGGACTATCTGGTTTCCTATCATTTCTTCCTTGTGTTTTCTTTATTGATCATGAGAGTCCCTTTATATAAAATGAATAATGATCTCTCTTCAATTACACAAGTTTCAAATATCTTCTTTCAGCTTGTGAACTGCCATTTTAATATCTTTATACTGTTTTTCGAAGCACGAAAGTTTTTACCTATAATTAGTCAAGTTTATGAATCTAAAAAAATTGTGCTTTCTATGTCTTGCTTAAGAAATCTTTATTCCAAAATAGTAAGATATTTTCTATGCTAGTTTCTAAAATTAGTATTTATTTTTGTGTTTTACGTTTGTTTTACTTTACCTGGATTTGATATTGGTTTATTTCATGAGGTAAGGACTTTTAATTTTTTCTACTGTCTTAATTATTCTACCTTACTCTTAATAGCTAGTAGAGCAAGACCTGTACCTCTCTATTGAAATGTTACAGACAGTCCTCGTGTTTATTCTTTCCCATGCGATTTCAATCAGTTTGTTAAGTTCCATGGGTAGTATGCAGGATGGATCAAAAGCGGTTGTTTGAGACAGGTCTCACTATGGTTCCCAGGCTGGTTTTGAACTTGCTACAGAGACCAGGCTGGCCTGAAGCTCGTGATGCTCCTGAGTTGTGTGCCATCCTGGCCAGCCCGAATCTTTATAATCTTATAATATTCTGATTAAAGAAATATAGTGCTTACATTATATTTCAAAATACAATATTCATATTTTGATTGCCACTGTATCTAATCTACTAACTTAGATGTTCCTAATATTGTGTTCTGCTACTCTTATCTCCCAGAAAATGTATGCATTTTATTTTTATTGCTTCTTAAACTATTTTTGTATTGTGATAAAACATACATAAGATAAAATTTACCATGTTAAGTTTATGTTTAAAAGTGCATGTTTCTATGGCATCAAGTACACTGATACTGTAAAGCTGCGTTGCCATCTCCTAGAGTGCTTTCACCTTCTCAGTTGAAACCTGTCACCCATGGAACACTAAGGCCCATTCTGCCCTCCCGCCGGGGCCTGGTAGCCACTATTTCTACTGTCTTTCTCTAGGAATCTGACTATGCTAGGACCGCCTGTAAGTGAAATCATATAATATTTGTCCTTTGTTGACCTTGCTTCACTTATGCAAGAATTTTAACATTTTTAAAATGTCTTGTTTTAAAGAATCAAATTTGGTTTTATGATTTAGCTGTATTATGTATTTATTAATTTTTTTTCCCTTCCAATCCTTTTCATAGGTTTATTCAGCTGTTTCACTTCTTACATTAGATGCTATTACTAAATTAACTTTTTCTCTTGATTTATAAATTGTTCAGAAGCTTGACTTTTTTTTTTTGATACTGGGGATCGAACTCACGACTGTGTGCTTGCAAGGCAGGCGCTTATGCCACTGAGCTAAATCCCCAGCCCTAGAAGCTTGACTTTTATTCCATGTGGATTTCTCTTCCTCTACTGGTTTGGAAGTTATACTTTCAATTATTTTCATAGTTTACTTAGCCATTAAATTTGTTTAAAATCTAAAGTTAGATATCTTTTACTTCTTCTCATAAATAACCATAGCACACAGCTGACTCATATCCCTCTTTGCTAATTGGTAAGCTACTTTTGTTGAGTAATTTAGTTCTATCATTTTAACCCCACATGTTAGGTACTCTTTTTAGCATTTTTCAGTCAACATACGTTTATGTACATTCACATATTTACTAATACTTCTCTCAGATCTTCTATCTGGGATCATTTTCCTTTCATATGTGAACATATTCTTTAGAGTTTTCTTCAGAGAAGATTGCATAGCAGTAAAATTTCTCAATTTTTGTTTTCCTTGAAAACTTTCTTTTTGGGGGGGTGGGGGTGGGGATTGAATCCACAGTCTCAGATATGCTGGGTTTATAATCTGCTGCCACTGAGCCACATCCTCAGCCCTTGAAAATTTCTTTACTTCATCCTCTTCATTGATAATTTTACTACATAAGAAAAACTTCCAGGTAAGCAGCTATTTTTTTTTTCTTAGCCAACTAAAGATATAATCCCATTGTCTTTTGGCTCCTATTGCTGCTTTTGAAAAGCTAGCTGTGAGATTCAAAATGATATTCTTGTGTATCTATGTTGTCATTTCTTTCTGGCTTTTTAATATTTTGTAATATCTTTTTGAGGAAGTAGTGTTTACAGTTCTTCAATTTCATGAAGAAATTCCTATTTACCATTTTCTTTTTTATTTCTCTGGCTAAGATTTTTTGAGCTTCCTGGATCTCAGATTTAGTACTAATGAAAAAAATCCAAATTTTTCTTTTTTCCATTATACTATTTCCTTTTGAGTTTCTATGTAGAGCATCTTAGGGTATCTACTTAGTCTCTTAGTTTCACTTTACATTATCTTTTCTATTTTTCTGAGTCATGTCTGCACTGTTTGCTCAGATCAACTTTCTAGTTCACCAGTGTTCTCTTTAACTGTCTTTAATGTGTTTAATTTACCACATTTTAAATTCCTATTAAAATTCCTATTTTTATATCTTTCATCACTGAGAATTATATTTTTTATCACTTCCTTAAAAATATGATTGGTCATTTTGTAGTCTCTTATTCTTGCTCATACTTTCAATACTTATTAAAATTTTTATAAAGTATATTAATTTGATCAATCCAATAAGGAAATATTTACATAGTCAACTAACACCTTGGTTATTTCTGCTGGCTCTTACACATGGTAATTTGTTTGTGTTCTAGTTAAAGCTGCCTTTCTCCAGAGGTGATTTCAGTTTAATTCTGAGTCTTCTAGGATTAAGATATTTATACTGCCATTATATTATAAAGGAAAACCTAACTTTAGTTTCTCTCTTTCCTGCCATATTCTCAAAACAAACAATCTTCCATTGGATGGAAATCAATGTTTGGAAGGATTTGTCATTATTCTCATCAGCAGGACCAAACACTACAGGATATGAAATAAGAATGTAAGAAAGATATATTTCTGTATTAACTAAAAAATCAAATTATTACCATTTGTATCTTGGTTCAATTTAAGAACTTTTAATTGGCCAAGAAAGCACTATAAAAAGATATTTCCCTTTTGCTGTGTGATTGATGAATTACCATCCCAGACTCTACTGTAAACCATGAAACTGAATGACTGCTATTTGTCTCAGTCATGTCATGCAACACTGTTGAAGGAACAACCCCACAGTGGTAGAAATGCACACACCTGTGAGGATCATCTGGATCACAGTTAGGAAGAAACTGGGTGATTGCTTCTGCTACTTCTTCATTTGATAAAACATCCCACAGTCCATCTGTGGCCAAGATCAGCACATCATCTGCTCCATGCTCGTATTTGGAGAGATCATAGACTCTTACCTGAAAAGAACAGAAATACAATTACTTAAGAATTGGGAGCACCATTCTATTTTTGGTCCCTACCAAACTGACTCCTGATTCTGAGGGTTTTCAGGTATAAGGCACTTGATTATACAGCAAGCTTTATGGTCATGGGTAGTCCTTTTCAGAAACTTGCTGTGCAAACACATAAACCCAACACACAACTGTGCATGAACTGAAGAGGCAGGCTTAATAATTGATGAGAAGAGAATTAATTGAAAATGTAATGCTTGCCATCTAGGTGGAATGATGACGTACAAGTGGATACTGTGCTACTCAGAACATCAACAAGGGCCTTGCTTGCTGATCTTTTTTGCATGTTCATTCAGAAAACATTGATTAAAGGCCTACCTTGTGCCAGGTACTATAAATAAAAGATAAATAATAGATTTTCCTGCTTCAGAGGAGTTCTTAGTCTATAGTGGAGATAAAGCCAATTTAGAATCTTTAGGAACTGCTCAGTAAGTCTAGGACTAATGAGACATTATTTAATGCACTCATTTGAAACCCTTCTTGCCTCACTTGCATTACAATTAGCTAATGGCCCAGCACATGGCCCACACCCATGGGAAAAGCACTGGGCATATATATATATATATATATATATATATATATATATATATATATATATATATATATATATATCCCTGACTCTCAACATCCTCTGAAAGGACATGCTCACTGAGGGCTAAGCCTACACTCTGGAGAAAGCATTGAGGAAACCAAACAAAACAACAAAACAAGCCAGGAGGAGGAAATTTAAGTTTTTAGCAGATAGAATGTCCCAAGTGCCAGAACTCTTATCTTCAAGCCATTAAGTACTGTCTGATTTTTGACCTGCACCCTTGCTTTATTTTCTATGGCTGCAGCATTTGTTAAGAGTAGTGCTTCTCAAAGCAATCAGCTGAGTGTCCTTATAACATGCGGATTCAGATTCAGCGCTGGGGTGGGGCTCAACAGCCTGCAGTTCTCCCAGAAGATTCCAAGGCTGCATGCAGGTCCATGGACCACACTTTGAGTGGCAAAGAAGATCCCTCCTAGGCCAGGTTTGTGAATATGGAAATCAAGGGCTCTGTGGGCTCTGATGCCATATAGACATAGAGTAGGCTGTAGAAAGGGCAGCAAATGTCACTTCTGGGCTTCCAATTTTATGTCCTGGCTCAAGAAATAACTTTACTTAGAAGAAATGGTTAACTTCATATTGGGGTATGTATCTATAGCCAATTTCTGTGACAATTTGAGTTCCATAGAATAGAACATATTAAGCAACAGTAGGTGGAGAGATAAGGATGTCAGGTGGCCCAACCTTATACTGGTAGTTAAGTATAAGATTCCATTTGCCTTCTAGCTCCTTCTAACGGAGATGTTGTCAGGTCTGAAGATAACATCCATTTAATTTCCAGATCTGCCCTGAGAGTAGGGGCACAAATTCTCTTTGAAATGCTTTCTGCTGACTCAAGAAATATGACAGGTTGAGTCACTGAAGCAGAAGTTGTCCTGCTCAGTCCTCAAATGGAAATCTGGCCAAAAAGCATGGCGACTGTGAGTTCATACATACAAACATGTTAGAAAATGTTACTTGCCAATTCCATCAACAAATGAAATCCTTCCTTAATTCTATTCACATTTCCACTCATAGTGCACTAATGCAGTTTCATTAGCTAACTGAAAATCCCTTTCGATACCATTCTCCCCATAATTTTTATGTAAATAATAAAACACTGGTAGCAACCCCATTCCCTGAGGCACTCCTCAATTAACATCCTTTTAGATTTTTACTGCTACCCTTTGTTTCCTGCCCTTTAGCCAATTTCCAAAGGACTTTGCCAACTTTCCACTTACAGCTCCCATCTTATACATTAACCTGTGATGCAGAACATCTTAGGAAAATGTTTTCAGAAAAACTGAACTGTCGAGCAAGTCATGCCACTGCTGGCTCATCCTCCCCCATGCAAGGCTTCACAAGATGCCGCGGGCTCCTGGGCCACGACCCTGCCTCCCAGAGTTGTTCCTGGCCATCTTTAATCAGACCACACTCGTTTCCCCAAAATTCCCTGCTTAAGTCCTGAAATAGCTTCCTAAGGTTCCTGAAAGCCCCAGGCTCTGAGGCTCCTCAGGACTCAGGCATCTGAAAAGGTCTCTGCAGGCCCCTGGGGGAAGAGGTGTGCACAGAAACGCCTCTGTTGGAAGGAGGCTGAAGAACATGGCCATCGCTTATGGTCCCTCGCTGGTTCTCATCTGCCAAGAAAGGGAGGAAGAGCCCACAAAATCCCTGGGAGTCCTGCAGCTTCTTACAGCAATATACATACAGATGTTCTCTGATTCGTGAGGGGGTTGTGTTGCAATAAATAAACCCATTATTAAGCTGAAAATCTCATGAATTGAAAATGCATTTAGTACTCCGAGCCCACTGAACATGATTAGCTTAGTGACACAGTGCAGTGTAAAGTACTGGCTGCTTTGCCTTGCACATATATTGTTGACTGGCAGAGTGGCTTGCTGCTGCTGCTGCTAACTAGAATTGTAAGAGCGCATCATACCATATATTCCTGTCCTAGAAAAAGATAAAAATTCAAAATACAGTTTTTACTGATGAGGTACTGCTTTTGTACCATTACAAAATAGGAAAAACAGAAAGTTGAAGCATCTGAGTCAAGCACCATTTGTAATCCCTACTGCTCTGCCTTTCTGCTGCCTTCATGGTTTTAAGAGTCTAACTATGTGCCAAGCACTAGGGAAATGGTGACCAAAAACGACAAGGTTGCTCCCAAGTTCTACACTAGTAGGTAAAGAGAGACACAAATCACAATGACAGAAGATGAAGTGAAGCAGGGCAAGGAGTGTGACAAAAAATCATTTTAAGTGTGTGCTTCTCTGGGAAGGCGCCATCTGAATACTTGAGGAAGTTACCCATGGGTTCCTTTATCTTCCCTTTCTCCTTCTCTTTGAGTATTTGTTAATCTGGATTAAGAGCTCATAGGTAGTGAAGATGGGAGAGTTAGAAGGACTATGTGCCACCCCCTGCTGCCAGAACAATCCCAGTCCTTCAAGCCCACTAACACAGTATTACCTAAGTGTAGGCATCTGGGGTTTACCTGTCTATCTCTTCAAATGATTAGTTATTCTGAAATTTATTATGTTTAAGAATCAAACAGGGTGCTATTTAACCAACTTAAGATTCAGGGCTTTTATTTTTAAAAATTTTCATTGTGCAGATCTGAGCTGGGGCCCAGGTGCATAAACAAGGACCCCAGGTAATTACAATGCGAGTAGTGGCAAAATCTCACCTTGAAAAACATTGCCATAGGCAGCAAACTCTTGCAGGGGCAAGGTCTGCCTTATTCTATATGTTTGTGTGCAAAGAACAGAGCCCAGCACTTAGTAACCACTCACTAATCACAGGAAGCTTTTCCCTATGGGATATTTACCATCTCCAGTAAACAATCAACTTCAAGGGAGCTGGTCACCCCAGCCATTTCGCACTTCTTTTATGGACCTACAAGTGTGTTTTTTAATGTAAAGCACATATTGCACCAATATCAGGGAAATAAACTTGCTGAGATAACAAATAAATGGGGAAGAAGGAAAAAATTTAAGCCATAAGACCCACTGAGAAGGCCCCTAATTTCATGGTGACCAAATAGATATAGCTTGATTAACTCTGATACTTCCAAATAGTCACCAAAATGCAATGTGCTGATGTTTAACAGCAGTAGCTATCCGCTACTCCCTCCTCACTGGAGCTGCCAGCAAACGGAAAAGCACTGAGTCGGGAAGCGGAAATGAATCCGGTGGCAAACAAGAGCCCTGGCTAATGTGCCCTGAATGAGCCAAGTGCTGACTCTCACAGGGCTCTTGGCTCCCCAGCACTCAGAGATGTCCTTAATGTCATCACTGGCACCTATTCTACACAGGAGCCGTGACAAGCAGCTCTTTAATACAGCACCTCCACTTAGTGGCTGAGCTGCAGGCTGCTGTTTCAGCGTTTGTCTGACGGGTGCTCCCATCTTTGTCCTATTACTGATGATATTTCGGTGGCATGTTAAGAGAGCTCACAGGACTGTAAGCTGACGCTGGTGTCTTCTAGCTACTTTTAAAAAAGAATCCATCAATTCTCCATTTGCCAAATCTCTGCTGCTTTGCTGGAATACTCTCACAGCTTTTACATCTTTATCAGCTCAGCAAATTCTCCAAACCTTTCTTCTCCTTTTAAGTACTCAGGGCAAGATGATGAGCCCCTGCAGCTCTGACTTGGCTTTGTGGGGTGAAAGAACAAGAAAGACCTTGCTTCAGGCAGGTCTCTGTTTCTATCCAATATTGTGACTTGAGAAATACCACTCATCTCTTTATTCTCTGAAACTATTTTTTAAAACTGAGAAACAAGAAAAGAACCATAAATATGATAGCAATGGTTCTTTCTCACAAAGCTGTTCTGAAGGCCCAATAACACAATGTGGAAGGGAACTGCAAAGCCTAATGCACTGTATGTGATTCCCTATGCCACTGATCCCAGGGCGGTAACACCAGACAGAGCAGCCTAGCTGCTGGAAGGAAAAGAAAGAAGTGGGCCCCAGGAACCTGGGGTTCAGTTCCTAAAGTCTCATTTAAAATAAGAGTGACTAGGACTCAAAAGAGTGTACTTGGAAAAAAAGTCACAAGTAAAGGCTGTCAAAAGGCGGTAGGAAATAAAGACTGTGATGTTTTGTTTCCTTTACTGTGTGTGGCCAACTCCAAAACTCAACCTTACACAGAACTTTAAATGTGGTGCCTCTGCCAGAAAGGAAAACAAACAAACAAACAAACAAACAAAAACTCCATCTTATTTCCTTGCAGTCCTATAAACCAAGTAAACTGTTTCAAGACAGGCATGTTAGCAGACCACCAAATAGATCCAAATTTTCTGCAGTGGTTCTGTCTTTGCTGTATAATGTCACATGAAACTAACCTTGGTGGCAAGAAACTTAGGTTTGAGACTCACTTCTGCCTTTCAGTAGTCAGGAAAAACAACTATGGTCATTCATAATTTTAAACCTTGAGGACCACCTTCCAGGAATAATGAATGAAAGAGAAGGACTGATTCCTCAGATGGAGGGGTCAGGAAGGCAGTTCGGGACATCACATGCCTTCTAGGTAGAGCTGCTTGCAGGGACAAAGCCTGGAGATGTGACAGACAGCCATTGTGTTTGGGCAGCTTTACCTTGTTGGGTTTGGCTACAGAGCTAGATTTCTGCTGGCCAGTGGTAAGGGATGAAGCCTGACTTCTCAAAGATTTAGGAAATCAAAGGTTAGGACTGGAAATGTTTATGGCTCTAACATTTTCTGACTCTTTGATCACAGGAGATTAAATTTTGATGTAACTGGCCATGTGACTGCAGAGCATTTGGATGCAAGTGAATCAAGTGACATTTAAGTATTACAAATATGTTGGCTGCTCATACCACTCCAAAGTAGCTGGTTGTTTTGGCTGTGAGCATAATTTCATACTTGAAAATATACCACAGATATTCTTGGTTTTTTTTTTTCTTTTGGAGACCTCAGACAAAATAAATAATTGACTTTGGAGAGTGGAAACAATCTAGGAGCTCAAAAAGTTTCTAAATCAGCTTAAATATTAGTAGTGAAGAAAGCCTTAAGTTGTACCCAATGCCTGACTGCTATACCACAAGGCTTCTATTTTCTCCTTGTGAGACCTGGTACTTTACACGCCCATGAGGCAGGCTACAGGAAGGAGTTCATTTATAGGCTGGGACACTCCTATGATACACGTCTTTCGCAGAGTCTCCAATAGCTTATTCACTACTAAATCAAAGGGTCATTGAAGGAATCAGTCAATGGATAGGCTTGAATCTAGTGCAACAATAATTTGAGGAAGATGTCCATTGTCACTGACATGCTTTTTTTGCACATATAAGGGCCACAAGAAAACTCAACCTGTGAGAATGTGGGTGCAGTGTAGATAGGTTAAGTTGCCTCAAGTCCATTTAGGAGGGAGGCAAGGCACAAAGGGAGTGACCTGATGTCAACTGCTGGCCTACTTTGCTTTGTGCCTGTTTTCCCAGCATAATTGTTTACTATGCCCTTTTTGACTATCAGAGAAAAAAAGTCATGGTTGAGAGGATAGGTACTATGGTGACCTGATGTAGAAATGATGAGATGGCTACTACTCTTCACTTCTGTGGCCGCTCCGTCTGTCACTAGGACTGAAATAATCACACTATTTCACAGGACTCTTCATAATGGTGGGTTTTCAGAGACCTCAAGTGAGCAAGAGAACAATTATGCATGTGCAAGTTGTCTCAAAAGGAGTCGTAATCATATAGGCAAACTGTGGGGTATTTGCTATGTGGCAGTCAGCCCTACTGACTGCGGTTATTCTGGTAGCAAGCCCAGGATGAAGTCCACATGAGTTTAGGCAGAGAGTAGGGTGTACTGTACCCCTAACCCTCCAGCCTGACACTGAGCCATATGTGTAATAAGAATGACTCAGTGAGTCCAGGACCAGCGTAGAAATGTCTCAAACACACATTAGGATTACAAAACTGAAGTTTCTAAAACACAGAAAGTAATGGCATAAGACAGTGTTTCTTATGTTGGTCTTTGGGTCACCTATTTAATAAACATCTAAAAACATGGAAATTCATAGGACCTACCCTACACCCAATATTCAGACTTTCAGGAAGTAGATTCTAGGAATTTTCTTTTTCTTTTTTTTTTTTTTTTTGGTACTGGGGATCGAACTCACCTCACACTTGCTAGGCAGGCACTGTGCTGCTGAGCTATATTTCCCAGCCCTGGAATTTGCATTTTAAAAGTGACTTTTCAAACTATTATTATCTACAACAAATTAACAGAAAAATTTTACACATTTAAATGAAATATTCAAATAAAATGATTATTTTTCAGGAATGGACCACAGGTTGACAATCTCTAATGACACAATTTTACAGGTTGGCTTCCATTATGAGAGCACAGATTTCATAGTTTGTGTGTCTATGAAGAATAAATGTCAAATTTTGGCTTTAAATAGCTGGTTGGCAAATTGCAAATCATTGGCTAAAGTTACCCATGGAAATGGGACACAGATGCTTACATTCGCACAAGCAATTTTTTCTGCCCAACTCAAGACTTAAGAGATGGAGACCAACAGGCTAAGTCATTGAGTCTGTGCTTAGTAAAGTCAGAATGTACTGGTATCAAAGAAAGGAGCTTCTGTATAGCTGTAATATGTGATGCTCCCAACACATTCAAGGTGGTGGTGGTGGTAGGCCACAGACCCCATGGACACAAAACTTTAACTGCGAACTCTGAAGTATGAGACTTAAGTGATTAATGACTGTCAAATAAGACACTTTTAGGCTATCAAAGAAACCATAGACTTATTTGTCCTTTATACAGATGGACTCATTCTTTGCGCTACTTGAAATTTATATGATTTCGTAGGTTCTCTTAAGAAAAAGATACTATGTAATAATGAAAACAAATTTGGATACTGAGATGAGTGTTTATTAAGAATGAGAAAAAAAGTCATAATGTACTACTTGAACTTTGGATTCTAATTCTTTTTTCAGAGTAATGTTTATAAAAATGCTTTCTGGTTGCAATTTTGTTTCTCCTCTCCATCCAGAATGTTCTGCATTTTCCAGCAGAAAGAAGAACTCAAAGGTCCTGATCCAAGCAAAGATCCACATACTTAATTTGTTTCTTTGTAAATCTGCCTTTATACAGCAAACTAGATTTCCTCCATTAGCTAAACAGCTAACTCATCAACTTGTACTATTTTGTACTGGAAAGAGATAATTATTACTTTAATCCTCCAGGTTTCACAGCAGGGAGAGCATTTCTATAGGAAGGCTGTGAAAGGGAGTCTCTAGGGCCGGGGATTTAGCTCAGTGGCCTAAGTGTCTGCCTGGCAAGCGTGAGGTCGTGAGTTCGATCCCCGGTACCAAAAAAAAAAAAAAAAAAAAGGGAGTCTCTAAGATGACTGCCATCAAGTCCCTCCCTCCTCATACATGTATGCTGCTCCTCATTTAAGAGGTGGTTTCCAATTCCTGGTCCAAAAATGTGAACCGAATGTGGCAGCAAGGATGTTTTGGGACTTCAGAGCTGGGTCTTAAGAAGTCTTGGAGCTTCTGCCTAGGGCCTTGGAGTTCCTTGCCTTTAGAATAGTTTCTCTCAGAATACATGCTTTGAGAAGGTAAAACCATTTGGATAGGCCAATGGTGGTGAATTTATGGCAGAGGTGTTTATATTATTGAAAATTGTAAGAAGTTCACCATCATTGAGATAGGCTATGTATGTATTGCTGCCTCAGCTAAATTCTTAGCTGACAGCCAACATCAACTGCCTGCCAACCATCAGAGTAAGCCATCTTGGAACTCCAGTTTAGTCTGATCTTCAGATAAATCTAACCCTACCAAAATCTGATTGTGATCAAGCCATCTTGGGTCTCCAGTTCAGGCCAATCTTCAGATGAATCTAACTCTACCAACATTTGACTGAGAACAGGTAAAAGGCCAAAAAAATCATCCTGCTAGGCCCAAACTATAGTCACAGAACTATGAAAGATAATGATAAATTGTCCTGTTAAGGCCTTAAATCTTGGAGGTGGTTTGTTTTGTAGTCAACAAAGGTACACAGGAATTGCAGAAGGATAAGACAATTCCATGATTATAAGATGGGACACTGAGCCATCTAAAGTTTTTCCTTTGGTCCCTATTTGTGCATAAATAGTGTTACCTCTGCTGCCTTCTCTGGCAGGTGAATAGGAAAACCTTCCCTTGGTGGTGGTGGTAGTGGTGGTGGGGTGTTGGAAGACTTCTTCACAACTGAACAGTGGGTAAGTTTAATTTGTGAACTAGAGGAGAAGAATGAGAAGTCTATTTTAATCTTAAACTCAAACTGAGATTTCCAATCTAACTTGATAGAAATTGGTTCAGAAAACTCAAAGAAAAAGGTTTAAAATTATTTTTCTTATTATGACAACAAGTATCTGCTTCGTTTCTTTTAGGCTAGAAAGCAAAGTGTTTGTACGTACCTGTGTATGTACACTGAGCACTGAACCCAAGCCCTCATACACATTAAGCATGCATACTAGATCTAACCAACATCTTTGGGACTACAGATAACGCTAAGGGAGAACATCCTGCTACTGTTGAGCAATAACTTCAGCCCTGTGTTCTTTTCCTTCCTTTAATTTTACTCTGCCTCCTCATCTCAATTAAGTCTACTGTCTTCTTTTGTTGTTGTTTCTGTATAGACAAGGTCTAAGTAAGTTGCCCAAGCTAACCTTGTATTTGTGATTTTATTGCCTCAACCTCTCAAGTAGCTGGGATTATAGGTATGTGGTACAACATCAATTCATGTTACATTAAAAAACAAAACTCTCTCTCAGATATAACTCTTCAGTTTTCATCATCTCTGTCCTAGTTCAATTCCTCACAGTCATACAGTTTCTGTCCTACAATGGATTCTCTGTCTGCAGCTCCTCATCCCTCCAGGACCTCTGGATTTCCATGCTATTGCAAGGTGACTGGAGCATGGTGAATGTGACATCAGGAGGTGGGGCCTGGTCAAAAGAGGTGGGTTACTCAGCACATGACTTGGAAGATCATATCTCCCTCCCTGGCTCTTCTCTTTGCTCTCTGCTTCCTTGCCACCATGACATGACTAGCTTTGCTCTGCAAAAGCCTTTCCAACACGGTGTTTTGCCTTGAAGCCAGCAGACTATGGACTGAAACCTAAAAATCACGGTACCAAATAAACTTCCCCTCTGTTAAACTGTTGGTAATGGGTAAATTTTCCCAGAGATGATAAAGTAACTAAAACAGATTTTGGTGCCAGCAAAGTGGGGTGACTACTGTGACTACATGACCATGTGGTTTAAAAGTCTTCGGAACGGGTTCATTGGAGAAGTTTGAAAAAGTTTGGAGATCCTGGCTAGAGAAGCTTTAAGTAAAGCTTGATGGAAGATTTTTATTGGGGTGTAAAAGACCAGAATGCTGATAAAAATGCAGATGGTAAAGATCAGGATTAGGAGGTTTCAGTTGGAAGAAAGAACTTCATTGGCAGTTGGACCTCAGACCTTGTGTGTTACACTTAGGCAGAGTATTTATCTTCATTTTGCTCATGTCCTGAGACTCTGCAGGAGACTGAGATTAAGGGAGAAGGGTTAATTAAACTGGTGGAGAAAATTCCAGTGCAGCCCAATGTTCAGCTTGTGACAATGACTGCTCACTGCTTTTAATGGGATTTACACTGAGAAACAGGAGCAAAAAGCCCATTGAAAAAGTTTTTAGTTTCACTAGAAAAGAAGTAGCTATAAAGTTGTAACAACAACAGAAAAAGTGCTTGATACAGGAATATTTATCCTTTGGTATTGTATGTTGGAAGTATTTAACTTTCTTTTTGATTTTTGCAGTGGCTCAGAGTTAAGAATTTTCCTTGAGTTTAACAGGAGACTTTGGACTTAAACTTTTCATCAGTGTTAGAACTGTTAAGACTTTGACAACTCTTACAGATAGACTAAACACATTTTACATGAAGAGACAGGGATGAGTCTTTTGGGCTAGTGTTATGGTTTACATACAGAATGACTTCCAAAAACCCTAAGGTATGCAAAGTCAGTGCTTTTGGAAAGGATTGGATCATGGGATACCATAACTGATTATGATGTTATGAAGTGGGTCCTGACTTGAAGAGATGTATCACCGGCAGTATGATGTGGAGAAGAGTATAGCTTGATCCTCAATTCCTCCGTTCTCTTCTCTCTGGGTGCCATGATGTGAGCTGCTTTCCTCTCTGTCAGGCTTTTCTACCATGCAGTTTCTATGTTTGAGCCAGTTTACCATGGATTGAGGCTCTAAAACTGTGAGCCACAATAAACCTTTCTTCCTTTAAATTGTGGGTGTCAGGTATTGTGTATCAGTGAAAGAGACTAAGACAAATCACTGTTGCAATTATTCTTATTATAGTTGACAGCCTTCTGAACTAATTTTCTAAACTTAATGACTTCTCAAGCCAAATGTTATTTTATATTAATCTCACTGCTGTTTCCATCTTTTTTCTTGTCCTATTTATTCATGTCTTCTTTAGACTACTGTATGCAGTTCTGTCTTCCTTTTCTGAACTCCATTTGTCTCTTAGGAAGAAAGAAACAGGGTTTATGACTAATTGTTCTTGAGCTAGTTTAACCTTCCAACGGATCCCAAATCTCAAGTCATTGAGGCTGTATTCCTCAGCGTTTTACTCAATCACTACTAGACTCACGATCCCTATGGAAAAGGCCACTGAAATTGTGTGGGTTTCATTAAGCAGGAAGGGGAGCTAGGAGCTAATATTTATTATGTCAAGTTTTATACTAAGTGCTTTATATAGGCCATTTAATTTTTTTCATTGGTTTCCTTGGTATGACAATTCTACTGTCCTTTTTACTGAAGAAGTAGGTGAGATTTACATAAAGTAACTCTGTCAGGCCCTCAGATAGTAAGTCTAGAGACAAAGCTTAATAACAACACTGATTCCTAGTCTGAGTTTTTAACCACTGATTTACAGTATTTTCCCTTACGGCTATTTTGAGGGGCCTAGGGAATTTTTTATCATGTTTTTTTTTTGTTTTGTTTTGTTTTGCGGTACCAGGGATCGAACTCACGACCTCGCGCTTGCCAAGCAGGCGCTTATGCCGCTGAGCTAAATCCCCAGCCCTAGGGAATTTTTTAAACAGGTCTTTCCTCTTGTATTACCCATTGATAATTACTGCTACTCTTTTAGAAAACTTTAAGATGTTCAACTATGCATGAATGGTTTTGAATCAAACTCTGCATATACTCTACATATTCATACTCTGCATATACAATCACATTCTCTTTTACTTACTATACTGCAGACATTTCCCGGTGCTATTATAGTTTGATATGGTTCTTTATGAATTGGCCAGAATACTGAAAGCACACAATACAGCAAACCATGCTCTTTCCCAAAATGAGATTTTTGACTTGGGATCACAGAAACTCACCAAGAACTAGAAGACCATAAATGTTAAGGTGCATATAAGATCTTAAATATTATTCATATTTTCATGACACAACAAGACAGCAAGAGCACCCCCCAAAAAAGTAATCATTCTCTCTTCATATGAATATGAATAATGGGAATCCCTCTGTGTGATGCCTTTTGAAAGTCAGGAAGAACACTCCCTGTACATGGACATCTCTGCCCATGCCTCAGGCCAGGCAATAGCCCTGACATTCTCATTTGCTCTTATAAATTACTTGTCAGTACAGGCCTTTTACCCCCACCTTAAAGAAGGGGAAAGATTGCTGAAGTTGCTTGTTCTTTTAGAGAAGGTTGTTTTAGATAAAAGAAAAAAATATTAGATTTTTTAAAATCCTGAGAATGAGCTAAATCCATGGCTCGGAATTACAGAAAAACAGCTGACAAAAATCCTGAAAATAAAAAAGAGGAAAAATGAAGCAGAGAAAACTTCGTGCTCCTGATGGTTCTGTCTGGCAAGGGCAAGAGGGTATTGCTGAGTAGGGTACTTGGCTCTGCAAACTGGATTCAAAACAGAAAAAGGCCTTGTTCTTCCCACAGCCTGAACCGGGGCTGAAGGCAACGGCATGGTCTTGGAGTGGAGGCTGAAAACAAGGGTGAAATAAGAAGCATCCCAGCTCTACAGAGGGCCTGTCACGGGCCCAAAAGGGGCGTGGAGCAGAGAACATCTGGAAGTTTGGGCTGCAGGCCTCTGCCAAGCTGCCTGAGTAATATGACACGTGTTGCTGGCCTGGAGGTGGGAGAGCTGCTAGGAAAGCAGGAAATGTGGAGGGCCTGGGCTTCCCTGCTTTTGAGTGTAACAAATCCTTTCCTCCTCCACTTGAACTCTTTTAGGATGGTGCTCAAAAGTCAAACAGTGAGTTTTATAAACAAGAAGTCTGAGACCTGGCTAGGGACAGCACCCTGTGCTGTCACACCAACAAAGCCAGGTGCTGTGGGCCAGAGTGAAATGCCTCCCCAACACCCCTTGTGGATTACAGCTCAGGCCTGAGCTCCCTGCCAGGAGCCTCTTGTGGAATCCAGGGCTTCGCCAGAAATCTCTGCCTTCTACCCTGGAAGGTTTCACAGAGGCTCAGCAAACCTGGCGGCTGTTCTTCAGGTTTGGCAAACTCGAGATTTTTCCAGCGCCTTGCGTTCAGTGAAACTGAAAATGTGTTTGGCTAGAAAGCCTTCTCTAATTTTTAAACCCCTGTGTGTGTGTGTGTGTGTGTTTTTTACATAAATATGATCCACATGTTTTTGATTTATTTATATTTAACTCATCAAGTCAAATTAGGAGCTACAATGATGAATGGGGACAATGCTAATTTCCAAGAAGATTTTTGAGTCCTTTTTCTTAGAACTAAAATCACATTTCCTCACCCACCCCCCTCAACCGTTAAAACTACCAGACTGAGCTGGGTTTGAAATTTAGAACCCAAATGTGAAATAAAGATCTATGCTTGGCAAAGACAAAGCATAGCAGGGGAATGTTCTTAGAAGTCACAGTTAGCAAGTGAGGGTGGGGGCTGAAGACGGGAAGGGGCCCATCTTCATTAGATGGTTTAAATCAATGAACTTGGCTTTCTGGGCTCCCAGCAGAAACACCCTTAGGGCCTGGGTCTGAATTTATTGAACTTACTTTTTGTACCGCAGGGCAAAGGTTTGGGACTTGGGTGGGGGGTGTCCTTGAACCTATCTTCTTTCTTCTGTTCTCCATGTGAGCCAATTCAAGCTGTTCCTCTCTCCCTCTCTAACAGAATCCTGCCCTCCTTTCCTGGCTCTGGCTAAGGCCTCTCCATCTGGAAGCATTTAAAATGTACAACAATTTTAATCTCGTGCAAGAGAGTCTCAGGGTACACACTCCATATCCATTAAGTTGAATTATAGGTACACAGTCTTATTTTGCACAGCTCTGTCTGGCTTAGTTTTGCACACACAGAAAAGGTCATTACTGTCTTTCCCAATTACCTTCTCTATTACACATCATTTTCCCCTACTTCAGCCCAAGGCCAACAATATTTCTCTGAGAAAATCTGGACAAGAAGGTCCATTGACAAAACTGCTCTCTTAGGTTTAGAATCCATATGTAGTAGGTCCACACGACTGTGACTGCAGAAATTTCTCTGAATTCATTTCTCTCCCTAGCAGCCCTTGATCTACTTAAGACAGACCTAGACATAACACCAACTTTTTACTTAGTAACTTTACATCTTGGAGAAATTATTTCATTTCTCTAAGTCCCAATTTCTCAATCTGTGACATGGGTAGGTATAACAGCTATACTTATCCCATAAAGTTATTGTGAAGACTAAATGAGATACTGTGTGTAAAATCCCCAAAATGTCAGATGGAAAACTGGGAGATGTTGAAAAGGTTCAAAGTTTTGATTAAACAGGAGGATTTGATTTTAGAGATCTATTGTATCATATGATTATAGTTAATAATAATAATGTATTTTAGATTTCAAAATTGCTACAAGAGTAGATTTTTAATGATCCCGTTTCCTGGGATTAATAATAGCAGACATAGTGGAGGACCTAAAATCTAACTGCATAAAGAGAGTTCTCTTTTCAGTCACACTGAACTTCTCATTCTATATAAAAAGATGTATGCATGGGAGAGGAAGGAGAGAAGGACTTTTCAGTCTACTTTAAGGAGAAAAATGGTTGATTAGCATTTTCTGAGATCCTCAGGGATGTTTCTGTAAAGCAGAAAGCACCATTTAACATGTTTGATAAATGCCTCTCCCCCAAGGAAGAAAACACAGAAGTTTATGAGGCCAGTATGCCCCGTGCTCCATGAAATTCAAAGATATTACTTTTCTCTAGAGAGAAGAGTTTCAGCAGTAATTCATGGATTCTGATGTTGGCCTATATCAAGGTACTGGGAACCCACTAGCTTCTGGGGAACCTTGAACACATTATGTAGTAATGGTTCTGCTCAAGCAGAACTGCTGGGAGGGCAAAAATAACAACAACAACAGAAAGAAAACAACAACAAAAAAATCTGTAGGTTCTAAATGAATGGTTATTATTTCCACCAAGTTGACTTCATTTAAAGTCCTGGGTGTTATCAGGGAACCTGTGTATCTACCATGTCCAATTACTAGAGATTTATCTCTTGATGGTCTCTTAGCTCTTACATCAGGATAATGTTTTGGACACTAGCCACAGCTCTAAAGGACTTTTCGAACTATACCAGCTCACAGGTTTGCCCATAAGGGGTTCAGAATTGACACACTCTCAAAGGGCAACCCAAGGATGGAAGTCACTTGTGGGCCTATCTAAAACGTGAATTAGGCCCACTAAACTATTATTTGATATTTCTATAACATAGAAACAAAGTCTTTTCTAAGTGATGCTTTCTAAAAGTGAACATAGAACTGTTATTGTTTCCAGTATTGCAGTAAATGTGACTTACAAAAAAAAGTCAAACATAGGGCCAGTATGTTTTTCAACTTAACTTCTCTGAATGACAGCTGAGTAATATAGGCTCTCCGGTTATTAAATGTACCAAGAGGATAAGGCATACATGAGTAACTATGATGTATAGAACACTGAAAATGCCATGAGAGGATGCTGCTCTGCATGGCCCAGGAGCTGGCAAAGACAACACTCTGGCCGGGCAAGGGGGGAAATCAGGGAAAACCCCATAGAAGTCTCTGAATTAAACCATAATGAAAAGACTTGGTGTTTAAAGATGGGGAGGTAGGGCAGACTTGGCAGAAGGAATAGTTTTAAACAAATATGGAAGACCAAAGATCATGTACGGGAAACACATTCATCTGGCTGGTGCAAGAAACAAAGATCAGATTAGAAAGACCAAATTACAGCCAGCCTTGAATAGCAATTGGAGGAGTTAGGCTTTATTCTCCAGGCCACATGGTGCCGCTGAGGGTTTCTGAGCAATAAGGAATTGAGTAGTCCTTTGAGAAAAGTCACCTGATAGCCATATGTATGCTGGATTAAAGGAGGCAGGGAATGCTGCTAGGAGGCTATGCAGCTCTCTGGGGACAAAAACTATGACAGTCAAAGTGAGAATGTGACAAGAGAGACAATGCAGAAGTAGATTTGACCCAAGAAGGCTACTAAATGGATATCCATGTGAGTCAGGGAAAGATAATGTAGAAAATATTTTATTGTACAAAATATAAACAAAAACCTCATGTGGTACCTCTGGAGCTGAAGACAGGAATGGTTTTATGTAGATGTTGGAGTCATGCACCTTCAGGTCATGGTCTCCAAGTCCCCTGGTCACTCCAATAGTTGCCATTACCCGGGCCTAGGAGTGTAAGCAGAGGGTCATCAGAAACACACACATAGTGAAAACATCCCACCACACGACTGCTGCTACGGGCTGAGAGTGACGAAAGAATTTTCCAGTTCTTCATGTCCATCTCTCCGTGTCCCTTGCTGTTAATTCAGGGGGGCAGTTGTTAGAAAGGGCTCAGGAAAAATCAGGTCTGTTTTTGGATTTTCCAATTATCCTAAACTTATTGGGTTGCTGCTATTTCTTCCCAGCTGTCTTTTGTACAGACTGGGGAAGTGCTCAGTAAACTAACTCCAATGTATGTGTGATGTCTGCAGTTGCTGAAGTCAGTTCATATCCAATACAACAGCATTCACACATCCACTCACCCTTCTGTAACACAGTTCTTTACAAATATTTGCTGAACCTCAATTATGTCTAAGATAAGCATTAGCAAAAGATGCAAAAGTTCAGAGACAATGGCTATCCTCACAAAGCCCAATTATTAAGCTTTATGGATGAAAAAAATACATCACTATCAACTCTGTGATCTATCTTTCTAGCATTCCTACAGATGCCCTCTGTGCAGAAAGGGGTAAAATTTCACTAGTGCTATAGCTCCTCAGAGACCAACAAGCTGGGACTTCATGGTTTCTCTAAACTTTTTAATGAATGGTTTAAGGAAGCAAAACATTGTACTAAAACCTACACATTTTAAATATCCCTTTGGATGCCAGAGTTTTGATTTACTTAGACATTTATTGAGCATTTGCTATGTGCAGATACCATGTGGTGGGGGACAAAAATGTCTAAGGCCTCATCCTGACAATAAAGAAAGTTGGTAAGGGAAATAAGAGGCACTGCAAGTCTAAGTGATCACATACAGGACATGGCTACATGCTGAATGACACATGAACAATGGGTTATGTGAGCTCTGGAAGAGGGGTACAAAGCTGAGCACCACGGATACACAGCACCTAGGCGAGCAGACAGACAGATGGAATGGAGCCCAATGGCTTAACCCTGAAGTCATCAATAACATAGCCTGTGTAATGTCATCATTCAAAACCCGGAGCTGGAATCCTCCATTGTTTAACAGGGATAATACTTCATAGAGGCGAAGATGAAACAAATAAATGCTAAAAAGCATTTATAATCTAACCCATTATCTCCATTTTCTTCTCACTTTCCCAAGACTCAGAAATTTTGGAACTCGCCTCTAACCAGAATGTAGGTGGAGGTTATATTAAGACAGAAATAAGGCCATGATATGTTTTCCTAAGGGCCATGCCAAAGGGCATAAAATGCAGACATGAGATGTGAAATGTGGGGACTTCTTGTCAGGCAGGTTGCAGAAACCCTGGCAGGCTGGGCAGGCTCTGTTGCAGCAAAGAAGCTTTCAACTCTAAGGTGAAGATTCTGGGTTCCTTGCGGCCCGTTTGTTCTCTCCCAGCAACAGCAGCTTCTCTGGCTGAAAACAGCACATGCCTGTGCTTTAGTCCAAAGAAATCTAACGTTCCTGCTAGTGACTAAACTTGTTTGCAAAGTATACAGGTGTTACTCCTACAAATCCTTAAACGCATTTCTGGAAATAAAAGGTAACAGCTGAGAAAGAACTCAGAGACTCCTGGTAGGAGAATTCAGAGAGGAAAAGAAACAAAAACCCAAGGTATAAGCACCTAGACAGCATTCTAAGAAAGCATGGCGTCCTCAGAGTCAGATGGCATGCTTTTTGGCCAGAGCAAGCCTACCAATAAAAGCAGATGGAGACACAGTGGCTTTTAAAAGGCCAGCAGATCCAATGACAGTACCTGCTAGCTGCTCATCACACAACTGCCAAGCTTTAATTAACTGAAATGTTTGAGGAATGTGATGTTTACGTAAGTGAACTGCACTTTTTACTTAACTGAAAAACCCTTAATCTTTTATATCTCACTGCTGATAACATTCTAAGAACAGATCAGTCCATTTTTCTGTGCATTAAGGAGAGCACAATAACTGAACAGCTTATTTAATACTTAGGAATTTACTGAAGGTGTGCCATGTGTCAGGGAGCAGGCCAGGCCAGGGAAACAAAGATAACAGGATATGGTCCCGAGCTTACTGGAACTCACAGGGTCAAGCATGTAATAGGAGAATCTCAGCCCCAAGAAGAACTGCAGCTGCTGGAGTCTGGTCATTGTACTGAACGACTCATTGTGGTACCCACTGGACTAAGGAACACGTGTCTGCCTGTGATTCACAACCAGAGTTGTAGTGGAATGGGGCAACAGTTCATCAAATGACATGGTCAGGTATTTGGGTTTTGTTTCAATTCATAAAATGCCTGCTTCCGTTAAAATCACTGCTGTGTTACACTGAGGGGAAAACTGAATGCTTTATGCCTAAATTTTCTTACACAGACAAACACACATGACCCATACACAATCTGCACAGGGAGGCATGCTTTGGTTTTCCTGTGAGTCATTTTTTCTTGATAAAAACTACTGAATGTTGAAAAAAATTTTAGTTGAAGATTCTTCTTAATATGATCCGATTTTTTCTCTTCTAAGTGGAACTCAGCATTAAGTTGAAATGTACTAATGTTCGGAGGAATACTCAATGATTCAGAAGGTATTTAATCCAACTGAGAAGTGGGCTTAAAGCTACCTCATCTGCATCCTAAGATTTCAACCTCCTACAGAGATCTAAGTCTTCCTTGGAGAGATCTACAACCTTTTGGAGTCTGGTTCAACCTTGCACTACTCAGTGTTTGCTTCTGGGAGATGTTCATAGCTTTTGCTACTCTAGCGCGGGCTCTGGTTGATGTGATCTTAGAGTTTAATTACAGTGAAGCTTAGGAATTCCTTCCCTGCGGCAAGTAGAAAAGCAGACCTGCAAAGTACGAACTTCATGGTGGAGCGTGAGAACAGTGGGAAAGCATGGGAAACCACAGCTTGTACACCTGGCGCTGCCCCTTGCTGACTTTGTGCCTCTGTCTGGTCAGCTGAAACCTCACGGTTGCTGCTGTCTCCTCTACCAAGTACAGGTAGCACTGTGAGCTTCACCTGCCTCCTCGCTGGTTGTCAGATATAAAATGAGATGACGTCTGTGAAGGTGGTCATGTTTAAACACTATAAAAAGATACTCAAATGGACTGGATAGGGGGATGTTATTTTCACAAAATTGACTTTCATTCCATATGTTCGCAGCCCATCTCCCTTGCCCCCCAACTCTTTGGACCCTTAAGACAGGCAACCTGAAGGGTGATGAATATGATAATATTTCAGGCTGTCAAGGCAATAAGATTCTGAACGGTTACTGGAACACACAGACTGCCAAGAGCTACGCAGAACAAGGGACACGACCTCTTCCTCTCCATCCAGGGAAGCACGCGTGCCTACCTTCTTGCCTTCGCCATATATAAGGGGAAACTTCAAGTCATCATCCTCAATGGTTTTGTATGCCCTGTAGGGGGATAAACAACATTTTTAAAGAATGCTTGCACTCAATTAGTGACCCTCTGCCCTGACACAGGCTGCTAGGCACTTTACTTTTCCAATCACTCACCACACTACCTATCCTTATACAGTTATTCTCCCGTGTGTGCGTGTGTGTATTTTAGTAAAGTAGAAAACACCAAGTCTTTGTATGCTTGAAGAGAAAGAAAATAAATCGGCATATTCATAATTAGAGATAAGGGGAGAGGGACTTCTGTACTAAGGGTCTGTGTAATGAGGTGACCTAGTAACAGTGACTGCCAACCTGAAGTGCTGAGAAGCAGCGGAGTTCATAGGCTGATGCAGTGTGAAACTGCCCCAAGAGCCAGTTCTCACCTTCGGGGCTGTTCATGCCAAAGCATCCTTGTACCAATACCTGTGGGAGGCTCGGTTAGAGGCTGTGTGACCTCAGGATGATATTTAAGGTTGGCACAAAAGATTTTGTTTCACAATAGCTTTTAGATGGCCATTCAACACATAGGAAGAAAATCCAGTTATGCTTCAAAGGTTTATTCCAGACACAGTTATTCAGATGCCACCACCAGCAAATGAAGCCTATGCTTTGCTCATAAGGAAGTTAAAAACAAACAGGAAACAAAGATACACTGGGCTCAATTATTGGCTATATCACCCTAGGCAAGTAGCTTTGCCTTTTTCACTTTTGGTTTCCTCATCCATAAAATGAGAATTATACACAGGATAAAAAACAGCTTAATACAGAGTCTGTACTTATTTTGATCTTAATTAGTAGCAGCTGTTACTAGTAGTTATTAGATAATGAATACTTGGCATAAGAGTTCCTCTTTCTGCAAAATGGGGATATCACTGCGTATTCATTACCTGACAATGGATGTTCTCTCTGGACCTCAAGATCCTTTTTAATCAAACAAGACAAAGCAGAAGATGGGCTAGATTAGGTGGTAGAAGTTGATGTTTTTCTACAAACAAGTCTCCTGCATGCACGGAAAAGCTATTACATGGCATCTCAGTCCTACATACACTTAGGGAATTTGAGAGGGAATTGGAAATTAAATTTATGGAAGCTTTTGATATAGGAAAGACTGTAACCCAATTTAAAAAGTGTGCAAGCCCAAATGTAAACCAAGTATATCCATATTGTCCAGGAAGCTATGTGACTAAGTCGTTCCTTCCCAGAGGGTGGATAATCAGTAAGGATTTGGCATCCACTGCATCTGGGCTCAGGTTTAGTCCTGGCCGATTGCATGTGCATTGTGCACCTTGGGACCCTCATTAATCAAAAAAGGCCCAAACTGGGACTCACTTCTGGGGTTGCCAGTAAGTTCTTTGCACATGATCATGCTATAAGTTCAATGAAGGTTAGTTATTGTTGCTACTCCAGTAAAGGTTATGTAGGAATTGAATTTTCAAAAAAGGAACTGTATTATTTCTTTCCTTCAAATCTGCCACATTAACACAAAGTAGATAAAGCCATTTGGACGTTCTATAGACTCGTACAAGTTATTTAAAACACTGTGATCCACAAGTCACTCGGGGAACAAAGCTATTATTAGAATCTATCCACAGCATGGGGACTGACCAAGTTTAGAGACCAGAGGTTCTCAACCTTGGCTGTTGCTGCACCTCCTGGCAGGGCTTTAAACCCTTCTTACGACCAGAGCACATCTCAGAGCAACTGAAGCACAGTCTCTAGGGCATGAGACTCAGGCTTCGGTTTGTAAAGCTTCCTAAGGGATTTGATGTGCAGCCAAGGTTGAGATGTCTGTTGCAGATCCAGCGAGCTAACATTCGATATGTGTCAGGCAATAAGCCCCTCATCAGCCTGACTCATAAGAAGATGGTCTGCAGCCTCCAGGCAATGAAGGAAATGGCCTGAAAGGGGCTTGAAACGACCACGAGCAACACTTAGGTAGGCCATGTGGAGAGGGAGGTGCGGGAGAAGACAGGCCCAGGAAGAGCAGGGTGTGCGAGGACCATAGTCAGCGAAGGGTTGGCCTTGCAATTCAGCCACAGGGCCCTGGAACTAGACAGGATGCAGAAGGAGGCAGCTCCAGCATAAAGGACAGGTCATTACTTAGAGCAAAATAGAGATGGGTTAAGAGCATTCTTAACTGGCTTGTAAAAGGCAGTGAGAAAACTATTCTGCAATTCAGCCACAAGCCTAGATCATTGAATTCTCCTGGGGCAGAGGTTTTGGGGAGCATAAAATCCACAGCTCTGAAAAACAAATACTTGTTTTGGAGTTGTCATTTATGGGACCAAGACAACTGCAGATTTTAATATATTTTAGTTCCCACTTTTTTTTAATCTTCAGAAACAACAAATAATTCAAAACACTAATGACAATCTTGGAAAAGAAAGGTTTATTTTATTCCTGCTAGTATTGGTTTTTTGTTTGTTTGTTGTTGTTTTTCTTCTTCTTCTTTTTTTTTTTTCTGGTACTTGGAATCAAACTCAGGACCCTGCGCTTTCCAGGCAGGTGCTTATGCTACTGAGCTATATCCTTGGCCCCCCAGTGTTGGTTTTCAATAAAATATGAACCCTCCTTTCTCCCCTAGCAGCCAATGACAAGGACAATAGCTACAAATAAGGGCAGAAAGCAAATCCTATAAAAGTAAGTGGACTTCCATTCAGTGAGAAAATCTTAAGTAATAAAGCATTAATAATTGGGCTGGGGGTACAGCTCAGTGACAGCACGTGCTTAGCATGAGTGAGGCCGTGGGTTCAATCCCCAGCACCAACCAGCCAACCAACAACAAAGCACCTCAAGAGTTAAAACTATAAATTTGATAAGACTGTATAGATTAATAAGAGTTAAAAATAATTATAGCAGCTATGATTTATTAAGCACCATCCACATACTGGACACTGAGTTAGGTGCTTATTTCTCATATCTAAAACCTCTTGGGAGACCCTGCAATGTCCTAACTTCCAGATAAGGGAACTGAGGCTCAGACAGATTCATTTATGTTCTCAAGATGTTATACCAAGTTAATGGTCCTAAAATCAGACTCAGGCTTCCTCAGAAAACACACCAAAGAAATGTGCCACCGGAGCTCAGCTTTGGACATCTCATTTGGGAAAGAATCTGAAACAAGATCACTACTTTGTACCATTCAGTGTGTGGCCAGCACACAGTTGATAACAAAAAAGAGGGCTTCTGGCAAATAAGAATTTTCTGCACAAATGGCAAAGTACAAAAAGTGATCACGTGGGGACAGAGCTGGTGGCTGCTCTGCTGTAGTGTCTACATAGAAGAAGGGAGAGAAGTAAGCAGAAGTGACGACGCATGTTCTGAGACCTGCAACTGCTTCTCAGGCTATTTCACCCTGGAGGATACAGCCTAGTGGTGTTCCACAGAGAACAGAGCTCCCTCAAATCTGCTGTGCAGCTGAAGGAGCCACCCTATTTGGCTCCTGCCCACTTGGAAGGCCTGCCTGCCAGTCTCTTATGGGCCACGTCTAAGCTGTCAGCCTGACTCTGCGCTGCAGCTCATCCCTGGAGTTCTTCCTTCTCCTGGCAGGGCGGTGAAAGGGTAAGAGAGAGGTCTGAAGCTCTAGAGCTCAGGACAAGAAGGGACTTCGGATCTGAGATGAATGGAGAATGTCTGGCACTGAACCAGTTCCTTTACATCAGCTCCTAAGATTTTTGAAATCCTAATTTAAGAAAGAAAAAAACCCCTCCAAAACAACAAATCACTCTCTAGTTTTACAATACTATAGCTGACCAGAGATCATATACCAATAATTACTTGTTATAAGATAGCAAAACTGAAAGGCTTAGGAAAGATTTTTAGAATACTCTTATTCTGGGTCAATTCCTTTATGAATATTTATGAGGCCAATTGACAAAAGGATGAGATGAGAAAATACGCAAGTCTTAATAAGGGTTGCTAAATTCTTGGTTTTCCCTAACTCAGAAGCATTATTCTCATAAGTTTCCATTAATTTTTTTCAAGTAAAGTTTCTTTTGGAATGTTGATAATTGTGCAGTTAAAAAAAATAAGCTCCTATTGTTCTGGACACAATGGGGGGAGAGAAGATCAGCACTGGATAAGACTGAAAAGCCAGGAAATCAAAGGTACCCCAAGGGTGGGAGACCCTGCTACAACGCCTCTCCTGCTGGTTCCAGGCCTCTCTGTAACAGTCTGCGGTAGATAGTCACTGTTCTTACCCAATGTCAGTCCAAACAACTAGAGAGCAGAACCGGGACATCTTTCTTAAACTGACTCAAACTCACTATTACTTTGGTCTGCCTTGTGGGAATGAAATGAACTCAGTGTCTCTTCTGTATGAGTACTCTGCGAACATATGGAGGAGCTATTCACACTTTCTTATGCCCTAGCTTTCTTGCTGCTTTTCTCAGGACCTGGGGGACCATGCCTCACCGTTCAAGTAACAAATATTTATTAATCAAGCACCAAATACCGTATCCTCAAAGAATGATAGTCAACACTGAAAATACTTAAGGTGTAGTTCAGATAAGAATGAAATTTTTACTTCTTTTGCTTTGGATCTTACCCTTTTAAAAGAAATTGTGTGTGTGTGTGTGTGTGTGTGTGTGTGAGAGAGAGAGAGAGAGAGAGAGAGAGACAGAGACACACACAGAGAGAAAACAAAACAAAATTCCATACACAAAAAAATCCCAGTTCACAAGAAAAAAGACCTGAAGAGGTTTTTGTTTTGTTTTGGGTCAGTGTCTTATGGTCTATACTGACACAATGGATATTTATTTTACTGTAAATTGAGGACTTCACTGCCTTTATTGATTTTTTATTAATATCAGTCCATTGTTCTAATCCTCATCCAAAATATTTATGAGGCCAAAATATTTATGAGGCTACTGCCATCCAAAATACCAGCTTTCCTATGGTATGTAATATTAAATTTGGTAAGCGGTTCTGTTCTTATCCAGATTGTTGGAAAAAAATGTTCAGTGGAACTAAGCCATTAGAGACTTTCCTGTAGGCTAAGTTACCTAAAAAATGGGTGTATTAGTATCTCTTGGAGGAAAGTGAGTATGATTTCAAAAATCATATTTGACATTATAAATCTGTCTCACAGACATGAGAACTCTATTAGTTTCCTTTTTTAATACAAACAATATATAGTAAAAATCTTAGTAGAATCTTGCCCGTGGAAAAGCACTGCGGGTAAGTTCAACAACAGAGGGTAGGTAGACATTGGAATTAATACTGAATCAATTAAGTGGATGTACTTAAGGGTTTAAAAAGCTAAAAAAAAAAAAAGGCATGGATTTAGGTAGAAACTGTTCTCAATTTTGAGTGTTGAGGGTTAGCTCTCAGGTTATTCAGGAAAGAATTTAATGGATCCATTATCCACTCAGTGTTTTTCTATAAGGTCCAAAAGGCTTAAGAGAAGAAACTATCAGATTTCTTACAAAATGAAAATATATCCATGTACACTACGTCTCTGGTCACCCAAAAAGGAAATATTTCTTTCCAAAAAGGAAATATTACTAGCTGACCTTGACTCAATAGTGTCCACGAGATGGCTCCTCAGATTCTGCCACCTCCAGTGGAAGCTGTTCCTTCAAACTCTTCTTACTCTTAAGGGAGTAAGGGAGGGCGGGGAGGGAGGTAGAGACTGTTCTCCTTTAATCCCATGAAGATGAGAGTCTCTCAGGGCCACAAATCAGACCCTCCAATCTGCCCTCACACCCCAGCCTCTCAGACCTTTTCCCACCTTCCCTGATGACTTGCGCCCTGGTTCAGGTTACTTTTTTCCTCTAGTTTCATCAGTTATACAGATTTTGATGCTGCTTCGGGAATCCTGGCTCTGTAACTCCTAGCCACTTCCTGACTCACTTTTCTTTTCCTCATTGGTAACCTGGTCGAATAGTGGCCTGTACCAAGAACACCCTGCACCCTGGAGACCCAAATCCTGAACCATCTTCCCCATCTTACACTCAGGACAGTTCCCTTCCTTGGCTCTTCTGTGGTAACTATTTTCTGGCCACACTTCTTCCTAATCCAGGCTCTGCTTGTCCTAAATTTTGTGCTGTTTTTCTTGCTAGCATCCTAGAGCTCTTCATCCTCTTGATTTTGCAGGGATATTGTATTTTATCTACTAATGTTACATCAAATATTGTTTCCTCTGTGTTCAAAACAAATTCACAATCATTAAGTTTGCACTACTACAGGTGGTCAGAGGCCTGGCATCATCATCCCTTTCTACACAATCACCACTGGCTCCCACGGCTTCTGTGTAATGATTCAGGCAAGGGCAACAGTGCTGGGATGGGATCACGAGGGTGGTGGCAGCAAGGGAGTTGAAAACTGTTTATATCTGTCCTCAGAGCAACCAGAATAATTACTTTAAAATGTCAGATCATGTCATTACTTTAAGCAAGGCCTCAATGATTTCCCATCATGCCACAAAGTCAAATAATTGAATGCCTTTCTTTAAAATTGCTCCCTTCCCCCAACTTTCCTAGTCCCTTTTCCGGTTTTACTTTTCTCCATAGTAGCTAGTACCACCCAACAGTCAAAACATCTTGCTTTCCTTTCTATTTCTTTTCTCCACTGCTTCCCCATACTCTTTGGGCTCTGTGACGATGGAGACTTGTGTCTCAGCAGGTACGGCATTCCCGGTTCCTACCAGAGTGGCCGACACATTTATCCATGTCCAATGAACACTCAGCTGAGCCAATCCATGAATTCCTCACATAGAGGCTTTCTTCTGCCCCTACTCACTTTCCTTTCCATACACACTGACAGAACGAAAGTGAAGAGCCCCAGGCTTCTCCCCTGCTCTCTCAGGCTGTGGGGCTCTTTGCTCCCATTGACAAGCTCGTGCACCTCCTTCTCATCTCTGGCTTGACTCACTCTGAGCTGCAAATCAGAGCGTCATTCTGTTGGTGATACCTATGACTTTTGTTTATTTATTTACTTTAAAGTTTCAGAGTCTCCTTTATTGCCTATACATGAATAGTCATATAGTGATAATGCAATTTATGATCCTCTTGCTACTACTTTCTCCAGATAATTCCTGAATGCTACCTCAGAATGGTAATCTTTCATTTTATTTTTGGTGCTGGGAATGGAACTGAGGGCCTTATGACTGCTAGAGAAATGCTCTGCTACTGAGCTGTATGGCCAAACTGTATTGAAAATCACAGCTATTCTACAGAGTATTTGTTTTTCTATATAATCTGAGTTTGAAGGCAAGTTTCTCAGGTAAGAAGTTTTTCTTAGGCTGGGCATAGTGACATACACCTCTAGTTCTAGATACCCAAAAGTCTTAGGCAAGAGGGATCACTTGAGCCCAGCAGTTTGAGGCTAGTCTGGACAACACATGAAATCTCAAGGGTAAGGAAGAGGAAAAAGGAGAGAGGGAGACAAGGAGGAGAGGAGGCAAAGGATGGAGAGGCAGAAGTAGGAGGAGGCAAAAGAGGAGGCTGAAAAGGAGGAAGTTCTTCCTAGCCTCTGCTGGATTCCTCCACTCACAACCAGGACCCCTAATTCTGACTTCTTGATCACAGGTCAGGAACCCAGAATTTACACTTTGGCATCAACCACACAGATTGCTTCCCACGATCTCCTTTCTCTTCTAAGTCATGACCTTCCACTAGAAAGAGGAACAGAAAAACCATTTGTTTCCCTAAGTCTTAATTTCCTTAGCAGGACTTCAAAGTCACTTAAAAAGAATATGATCCCTTCTAGGGGAATAAAAGGACTCTCTCCCTTCGGGAACAGCATAATCTCAACCATCCCCGCATAGAGCTCCAGTGACATGCAGCAGTGAGTCACATTCTTCCACTAACCTCTCCACATTTTGCCTTGGACGCTGCTCCTCCCTGGGGATCTTTCTTCCTGGATTCTCTCTTCCTTCCTGGCAGAGCGCACTGTGATATACGAAGGCACACCAGGCTTGAAGTCAGAGGTTCTGAAGTCACATTGCAATCCTCACGTGAGCTAGCTGTGTGAACTTGGGAAAGTCCCTAAAATCTCCCTGAATTTGCTTCTTCAGTTGGACCCTTCATAGGATACTAGCGAGGATTAAGCAAGAGCAAACGTGCCTGACAAAGTCCTCTGTGAAAGCTAAAGTGCTACTTGACCATAAGTTGTAGCCATGAACATCACAGGAGCTTAATTTATTCCTCAGCGCAGATCTGAAGTTTAGACTACTGGTCCTGAAGAAGATGACTCAGCACACACCACAGAAAACTGCTCCTTGCTAAGTTCTCCCAGCACCCCCAATTTATGCCTTCTCCACCCTTATTCATGATGGCAAGGCACAAAGCACATTGCAACTTTATTCAGGAAAGTCCACCATACTCCTCTGATGAGAAGCCTCAGCAACTCGGGTGCGTCAGAGCTAATGAAGAAGAGGACATATATAATGGGAGACTTTTCCCATTCACTGGAAGCTTAGTGCGCCTCCAGGAGGGGGAAAAAAAGCATGGGTGGTGCTGTTTCTCATGTAGCAACCAAGTCCTAGCAGGTACAGGCACGGTTCACAGGGCCTAGACAGAGGATAGTGGTCAGGAGCATTTTGGTGTTGGGACCTCATTCCTGCCTTCCCGTAATGATGTCTCAACAATGGCTCCAATCCCTGGAGAACCAGGAAGAAACACCACCCAGGCCTGCCTGGTCAGAAGCAAACACATTGCTGGAGCCTCAATGCCACTGGTGGCTTTTAAGAGCTTGGGATGACCCCAGTGAAGTAATCCTGGAATCTGTGAGGCTCTCCCCTGACCTGCCTATCCCGCACTCCCTCCTCAGACTTTCCTGGAAAAGGCAAAAGGGACCTGGCAACCATTTCGTGCTTCCTTTTCTCTGCGGGCCTTCTGCATTTCCAAAGGACTGGAGCCCAGAGCCTGACTACAGCTCAGGAAATGGAGGCTGCTTCCTGCTCCTGAAAGAGGCCCCAGCAGGCAGCCAAGTCTCCCCCAGCTGCCTAAATGGGCCTGTGCACTTCCTTTAAGATAACGCAAGAACATGCTGATATCTGAGTAGGCTTACCATTATTTTTTAACTGTTGCTCAAGATCCTTCCCCTTTTAGCTTTAAAGAGTCACAGTGAGAAAATTCTCAGAAATTTCTTAACTTTGCCCGTGGATGGAAAATTAGTATGCTGGAAAGATGGAGCAGCGTTGTGTCAGAGACAGTGACTCTGAGGCAAGCCTATGTGGGGAGAGTGAGGATGGGTCCCCAAGGAGGCAGAAGGGGCCAAGAAACATTCCATACCCAGCAGGCAGCTTGAAGATTTCAAGTATTCTTTATAATGTTTTGGGTCAGGCTCAGCTTCTCTCCCATAGGTTTAAAGCACAGCAGGCTTTAGTTACCTGTAAATCTAAATTGGAGGAATCATATATGGACTCACTGAGTTCCTGGATTTATGTGCTGGTAGCTATTTTCAATAGTTATCTCAGCTATATGGTCCCGAGGAAAGTCCTCCAGTAGGACTGATTTGGGGGTCTTTAAAAAATGCTACCTTATTCTCTTCCTTTGGTCCTTGGAGTGTCTTTTAAACTAGATGAAGCTTATTGGCCCTAATCTATAAACAAGTTTATACTCTCCTGCTAACACAGTGCAATAGTTAGATCCAGGAGCAAAGAGTATGTTTGACTTGTCAGAGGATGACTGATACTTGTTGATAAATGGAAGAGGGAAGGCAGCAGTCTAGCTTATGTATGCCTGGTTACATGTGATAAGAGAGACAAATTCTCCAACTCTTTTGCCACACAGAAGTGGAAGCCTCCTGGCCTTCTCTGCAGAACTCTCCACAATTAGGTTCATACTCTGATCTTCCAGGAAATCCCACAACTGGTAGCAATGGCTCCCAGTCCCTGGGAAGATGCCTGCCTCTTCCCCTTTCCCATGAGTGCCTCAGTCAGACCTCGCCTGGCATTGTGGGAGTGGTAACCTTCCTGTCTTTTTACCTAAGTGATTGCCCTTTCCACTAAGCCTCCGGGTGACAGAAGGAGGCAATACAGCTGGCTTTCGTTTTAGTGGTGTGTTTTCCGAGGACGCTGATTGGGTTAGAGCACAGGTTTCTTTAGGATCAATAGTAAGAAATATATCAGTCTTGCTAAACCACTGCAAATACAAATATACCTGAAAACAATATTAATCGTTACCATGTGATATACACACTTTGCTATTTTATTATGTTATTTAATTAGTTAAAAATGCTTATCTTTACTTACTAAATGGATTTCACAACCCACTAATGGATCCCTACTCACAGTGAAATTTGGGTAAAGGAACAGAATCTGCTCTTAGTGGCTTCCAAATTAAGAGCTCAGGCTTAGATGAAAGTTGTGAGTTATACTGGAATCATTCTTCTTCCTTTTCTTTTCTTTTTTGTGGTACTGGGGATTAAACTCAGGACCTGGTACATGTTAAGCAAGCATTCTACTACTGAGCTACATTCCCTGCTGGACTCATTCCTAATATTTATAGAGAACCTATCAGGTGCCAGGCATTTGCACAGGTACTGGGAATATGAAGCTAAATAGAGAAAAAATAAAGGTGATTTCCTGATTCACAGGCCCAAGTGGAATAGCAGAAAATGGTTCCATTAATAAAACAATGCTTTGACTCAGTTAACTTGAAGAAAAGAATCAAGTACATAAAAGATAGAACCAATAATAATCCAAGGTTAAACATTTGGAATGACTCAGGGAAACTCCAGATTTGGAGATTACTTCTGATTCATTATGTTCTTGGTCTGCATTAGGACTTGGTTCAGTGAGTATCACAATTAATCAGAAACATTTGGATTTCCCCAAGAATCTAAATCAGAGACCCTTACTTTTTGAGCACACAAACATGGAGTAAATAAGCTCTCTCGAGGACTATACATCTTGAATCAAACATGAATTTCATTGAGTGTTGCCTTTTATATTGTATGAGACCAAGTCAGGAGATTACCAAAACTGCCACCAGAGCCACAACAGTGAGGGATAAACAGCAGAGGCTGTTAAGTCATGAAGAGGGTTCCTACAGCCCACGCAAGTTCCTCTGCGTGACGCTTCCAGTCCTCATTTATAAAACTTCTCCCACGTGTGCTCATCCATCTTGCTCACCAGATCTGGAATTGTGTGACTTCTGGGTCCTCCATAAAGTCAAAATCGCCATGCAAGGTGAATGTTCTGAATGGATTCAGAACACTGAGGCAGTCACAACAGCACAAAGAACTTTCAGAACTGCTTCAGAAAGTGCCAAGAACAATGGGGTGTGTTCCAAGTGATGGGGGGTTAAGGGATGTGTCTTTTACTATAAAATTTTAAAAACTTTAACATTCACCGTATTTTTTGATCACACCTTATAGCGCCTTTGCCACAGCACCCAGGTAAGGAATGGAAAGTGAGTATTACCCTCTGCTCCCTTCAGGAGCCTCCTAAAACTTCCCCATGGCTTCATAACAACAAAGGAGAGGGACAGTTGACAAAACACACTGGTCCTAGAAAGAAACATGCGTAGCTTCTTTGTTACTGCCCTTTGCAGTTCTTATAGAAAGATTTGTGCTCAGGTCCTCAGGCAGAGACAGACAGCAGGCTGCCTCCTTCCAGTAATTGTTTAACTGACTTGTCTGAAGGTAAGAAGACAGGACGACAGGATGAGACCTTTCAGGATTTGAAGCTGGTAGGGTTCCCTTCAGCTCTCTTGGGTAGCTTCCAGGAGTCTGCAGCCAGAACTCCTTTATTCTAAGGACAATGCTTCAGGCTGCAGTGGATTAGCATCCCCAAGGAACTGTCCGCTTGAAACCAGTTAACACCCATTTACTACCCAGAGATCTGGGGGGCAGGAAGAGATCAAAACCCAAAACGCAAAACCGAAACCAAAACCAAATCAAAGCAAATCATACGGTCAGCCAATTTTTCCATCACCATTTGTTAAAGAGACTGTCATTCTTCCAGCGAGCATGTTTGGCCCCTTTATCAAAGATAAGGTGGTTGAGTGAGTTTGTGGTTGTGGTTGTATCTTCCAATCTATTCCACTGATCCTCCGGTCTGTTTCTATTCCAGTACCATACTGACTTTATCACTGTAGCTTTGTAGTATAATTTCAAGTCGGGGATTGTGATGCCTCCTGCCTTGCCTTTGCTGCTTAGAATTGCCTTTGCTATTCTAGGTCTCTTCTGGTTCCAGATGAATTTTAGGAGTGATTTCTCTAGATCTATGAGGTATGTTAGTGGTATTTTGATTGGGATGGCATTGAATCTGTATAGTAATTTTGGGAGAATGGCCATTTTTACAATGTTTGTTC
>PVJX010009573.1:0-60455 GCA_004027295.1 Dolichotis patagonum
AGAAAGACAGAAATCCTCACTGGGGTATTTAACGTCTACCCTAGGTTCAGTATCTCCTTGCTTCCCAGGTGCTGATAACTAGCCAACACCTGACCATCCTCTCTTTTAAAAATTCTCTTTTGAGATATGGATTACCTTCATTGGGACCAAACAGCAGAAAATGATTAAAACTTTTAAGTTATTGCCTATGGTCGACAGCTGGGGGCCAAACCTTCTCTGGCAAACCCCAGATCACTGAAATAGCAATGACTTTGTGGGCATTGCTGCCAACTGGAAGGTGCTTCTGTCCTGGCATTGAGTGATGAAAGGAGCAGCCAGGGGGCAGTTTGCTGCTGGATTCCAGCGTGTTCTACCTTACCGGTAAGGACAACAGGGGTCCTGAGAGCAACATGGGCTTGGCTCTGTCCTGAAGATACGGGGATCAGAGCCTTTAGCCATAACTCAGATGAAACAAAATCTAAAAGTTAGCAAGGAAAGTGGACTGGGTATGTTATATAACCTTAAATTGTGTGTGGTCCAAGTATAAACAAGCTAGACTAATTAAAGTGCTAACTGTGCTAGAAATAATCTTAGAAAGAACAAAGGGAATTGTCTGTGGCGGGAGATTTAGGGAACGTGGCAGAGCTGTAGCAGGCTGAAGTAGGACCGGGGATGAGGCTCTGGTCTCGCAAGAGGGTTAAACTGACTTGGTTGGCAACAGAAGTTTATTGAATATCATAGTGACTGCATACCTGTTGGAAGGACTTGGAATTACAGGACTGTAACTCTGCTTCTGTATTAAATATTTCAAAATATTCTCTACGGGAAACAGTATGTCCTTGGAGGGAAGATGTTAGCATGGGAATGATCTGGGAATGAATTGGTATCCTTGAAAATGCTGTGAGATCTTTTCCTGAAACCAATTTTAGTGAGCATAAGTGAAGATGGAAACTAGCAGAATCCAGCCTATTTGACAAGCATGAATGTGTTTTTGGAAACTTTTATCTCATTTCTGTATATGTGTGTGTACTGAGTTACAAACTAAAATGTGCTTTCTTTGGATAATAATAAGTGACTCTTCAAAAATGCCTTATTTGTAAATAAGCTTTCAGATGAAATCATTTCATCAAAGGGGCACTGTGAAAATAAGTGTCTTGAAGTTTAGTAATCTTACTTTTTTCTGATATTTTCACTGCTTTCTTATGACTTAAAATTTGTTTTTTATGAAACTTTGCTGCTGTCTTTCTATCCTACTTTAAAAATTTCTCTCTTTGGGTAGCTGCTAATTTTAGGGAGAATTTTGCTGTTCATCTCACCTTCCTGACCATTCTATCTGCCAACCACATTCACCAATGCAAGGTTTTGGGACCTCTTATTTCTCACTCCTCAGAACAAGGTTTACCCTTCTGCAAACCAGTGTTTAAACTATATCATTGTAGTACTACCTGTGTCTCTAGAATCCAGTGGCTTTTCTATAAAAATCACTGAATTTTTAAAATTGGAGTGAGGAGGAAGATTGCCCTTCATTAATGACTAAGTCTACTTCAACCTGTTCTTGTTAGATATGGTAATATTAGTGAAGGTCACAATGTAGAGACTGAAAAATGTCATTTATTTCTATTTGGGGGAAAAGTTTAGCAGTTAAATGGGTCTGAATTTCTTCTTTATTAAAAAGATGTGGAAAAAGCATTTAGCCTCTTTCAGAACCCAGTTCCTAGCTCCAATAACTCCTATTAAGCAAAGCTTTCCTTATATTCAAATGCATCCCAGTCCTTCCTGCTCATGTGATGGGAACTTAATCCATATTTAATGCTACCTGGGGCCCCAAAGAGTATCATGGCCAGTTCCTACCCGCAAGAAGCCCATGACCTGTAGGGCAATGTTTGTTTTTTGCTCTTGTAGCCTCCTTCCACATAGACAGCAGCTGGTGATTATTCTTTATGTAATTACCCTTCATGTATTTACAGACTTTGCCAGAGCAGGGAGAATAATAATTCACCTTGTTGAAAAGTAATGTTATCCTATTGGAGCAATTTGAATTTTGACCTGACCACACAGTTCTGAAGTGAATCTTTTGCTTTGATTTTCAGCCTCTATTTGAAAAATAGGAGCCAGTGCACTTGTATCTCTTTCTTCTTTCTTCATCCATCATGGGGTACTATAGAACTGGGTTTCTCTGGGGAATTGTGTTTCCTGGCACGGAAAAAACAAATTCCACATGAACTAGGAAGTGTGTTTCCAGACTGTAATTACATAAACTTTACTTGGGTTAACTGTTAACTTAATGAATAAATAACCCAGAGAAGGAGGGGATGCTGGGGCATTCACCATTAGGTAGCAATGGAAGCTAATTATTCCATCACTGATGAAGTTGGGAAATGTCCAGGTTTTTCTTATCCTCAAAAGAAAATTCTAGGAAGAAACCCAGGAACTGAGAGTAAAACTGAAAAGACAAATGGATGCATGCATCCATCCATTCATTCATTCAATAATGAAAATTGGGCACAGAAAGTTTCCATTCGAATGGGAGAAAGGAGATGATAAATGGAGTAAGAAATAAATTGTTAATTTCAGATACAGGTAGCACTGTGAATATCAATGAAAGAGGACTGATTAGCAGGCAGAAGTAGAACGAGCTTGGGATGGTTGGGGAAGGGTCTCAAACTGAGACGTACATAAAGAACTTGCTATTTAGTGCTATCTAGGAAGAGCCTCAAAGTCTTATTGCCTCCTCTCTTAACAAAATAAATATCATTTAGGTGAGAAGTCTACTCATTTTGTAATTGTGTGCTTGTTTTATAAACGTCTGTCCGTAATTTAGCTGTATTTAGTTCATCCTCAGGAAGAGATAGAAAGTAGGGATAACTTACTATAATTTTCTTTTAGATTGGTTCTTATGTTATATCAGGAGAGGAAAAATTTCACGGAGGACTAATGTTTCTGCTTAAATTGTCTTCGTATACATTGACAGAGTGCTAAAATGCAAAAGAAAACACAATTTCCCCCAGAATTAAAGCAAAACTTACCTTTCCTGTAATACTTATAATTCTTCGTTTTCTGTTTTCAGATTAAAAGCTGCCTTTTGTTGGCTTTGCCTTGTTGAACACCTGTTATGTGCTCGGCATTTCATTAAGCATTTTGATGTACGATCTTATTGTGACTCTATAAAGTAGGTATTATTCCCACACTACAGATTTAGAGACAGATATTTAATGGGTTAAATATTCTGATAAAGTAAGCAAGATTCTAACAAAAATAGTCTAAATACAGTCAGTTATATACCATATAATGACATTTCTATCAAGGGTGGCCCACCTAAATGATGATGCTCTTGTAAGATTTTCATCAGCTAGTGATTTTTATCTCTACCAAATCAACTCGGGACACATTTCTCAGGATTCGGCCCTGTCATTAAGTGACCTGAGACTTGGACTGATGTGTATTTGATGATTCTTATTCAGTAATTACCAAGTACAGTTATAAGTCCATTTCAGCTAAAAAATAGTGAGGCATAAAATTATATTCATAACCAATTCTATATATATTCATACATTTAAAAAAGACTCTCAAACAAAAATCATTCAAAAAATCATTTGTATTTCAGCCAGTCACAAATGGGACTCCTCATGTGAATAACAGAAGACTCGCCTTTCTAGCAGAGTAAGCTAACGGAGGAGGCAAAGCGTTTAAACAATTAGTAACAATAATTCAGACATCCGCAGCAGAAGGATATTCCAGTGCACCGGGAGCTCAGAAGAGGGGATTAGTTCTGCTTGGGAAGATATTTGTTTTTACTAGTTATCATCTCCCTGAAATCTAATACTCCAGCACTAGAAGACTGGTGCGGGTACGTGAGTGTTGGTGACACAGAGCTGTGTATGCCAGAGAAATAGCATTTTCCTTTTCGCCATAAGCTCAGAGGTGACTTTTTAAGTTACCTGGTAAATATGTATGAATGAAACTGTGGAACAGAATATGTTGTGCATACAACTTTTCTCTGGCTATTGTATTTTAACATATATTACTTTCTAGTCCTTGTTTAAATAGGAATGTTATTTAGAGGATAATTTGCATGGCTGGGGCATTTTAAGGGAAAGTACCTGTTTGAGAAAAGATTAGTACAGTAAAATAAAAACAAGGAGGGAAACAAGCTAACTGCTAAAATGGAGACATTGAATGTCTGGAAATTTTTCCTAGAATTTGAAATCTGCTGTCTCAGCACCAATCCTGTCTAGAGAAGGGATAAAAGAGACACAAGATTGTAAAGGGTTCAGAGTCGGACAGGCTGCATTACTTCTTGTCATCTTCCCTAATGACCTAAAATCCTTTGATTTTAAATGACAGAAGAATACATTGTTATAGGCATCTATAAGTACTTCAGAAATTGATTTTTATTACATATGTTACTCGGAAATAAAGATGGTGTGGGTATGCAAATATTTCAAATTCCAAAAAAGAAAAGAATCTTTCAGCATGAAGATAACATGTCCAGGGACCAGAGAAGGATCAGAGGGGACTAGGAAAGAGCAGGTGTTTCATACCGGGGTGATTCTTAGACTACTTAGGTTGTTGTTCTTAAACATTGATTACAGAGTGTAAATTGATTACAGATGACGATGTATTGGGGCAAAGAGTGAAATCGCCTCTTTGGAACGTCATTTACAGCCTCTGCTGATTCAGTCTCAGCATTTACCAGCTTTCCCTGCTCCACTTCAAAGGGGGGCAGCATTTTCTCATGTCCTCTCCATTCCTGCTCTGTTAAAATAATGTTTTCTTTCCATTCCTTTTTTCCAAATTGTTAACCCTTTTCTGGTATTCTTTCTTCTGTATATTCAAAATTTCTCTTGCTAGTTGATGTGGCTGCCTTCCCCTTTCAACAGAATACCTGTTTTCATTTTCACCACTCAGGGGTGACCCAGCTAGATCCTCATCTTTTTGAAAACTGGTCTATATTAAAATATTATTTAGAAAGGAATTTTTTCTGTTTCTTATGAATCTGAGTTGAGGACTGCATAAAAATGGCTAGGAGTCACCCACTCTTGAATGCAGAATGTTAGACTTGGTTAAGAGATTTAGAGTAGTGCTTCTTAAATCTTAACATGTTGCAAATCCCTTAGGACATTTGTCAGAATGCAGGCTCTGATTTATCAGGTCGGGGGTGGCCAGAGCTTACCTGTTTCTAATAAGTTCACATGATCTTTGCAGTATTGTAGCCAATGCGGTTTGTCCGAGGCATGATTGTTGCTAATTGAAACAAGTTCACATGTTGATGGTAATGACTTTTATACCATCTTTTGAGTAGCAAGGCCTCAGTCATCCCCCATAAACATGCACATCCTCTCATCTACTTTGATGTTTTGAAATTTGGAAATATGCTTTCATCTAAAAAGTGCTTTACTATGTGACCTGGAAAATGGGACTGATTCTGGATTTCTTGATCTAAGAAATACCTTAGAAATCACCTGCAGGTTGAACTACCAAAGCTGATTTTCTGGGAGATGGACTTTGTTGAGAAATACATGACCTTTGTATATAGGAAGCTAGGACAGGTGCTTATTCTTGGTGATTTTTAAGATTATGATTTATTTTTCCTGGAAACAGATTTGATTAAAAAAATGGCCTTTCTGGAAGCCGAAGGGTGTGTTGGAGGTAAAAAAAAAAAGGATGGATCAATAATAGTTTAGTGATGGTGATGACCCCAGGGGTGGTAGCGTGGATGTTGTAGAATTTGATGGTGGTAGTGGTGATAGTTATGGCAGTGGTAATAGTTTGGAGAATGTGGTTGTGTTGGTAATAAGGTGATGATGATAGTGTTGGTGGTTGTGAATGTAGTGGTTCCTAAGGCATAGGCAGAGGTGATGGTAGTGTTACTAGTTTGCAATAAGTAATAGAACAGTAAGGATTAGTTTTCAATCTTGGTTCAAGCCATTTACCATATCTATGTACTTTGACAAATTGCTTAATGCCTCTGAGCCTTAGTTTCCTCATCTGAAAGATGTGATAACATAATATTTTAGTTTTGAATATATTATAGAAATGAAATATGTAAAGCCTTCAGAAAAATGGAAAGCTCATATCCCATATTAGACAAAGTTGATTACATATTTGTTGACCAACTTGACATTTGTTCTTTTATATGTCCAACTAGGTTAAATTCAAACTTAAAATTCATATTTTTGTTCTCTTTTTTTCTTAACTGCATTTGCTTAGAATGAGAAGTTGTTGGATTTGGCATTAACTTTTGGATGATAAATAAGGAAAGTTAAATAATTTCTTGTTTAAAAGTTTCTTTTTATCATTTCAGCCTTTTAGAAATTAACACTTCTAGAATTTCATTATGTACTTTTCTATCCAGAAACTTTGCCCATCCAGTAAACTGGATGGTCAAACACAGTACCCTTTTAAGTAAATGTGAATTGTTTTCTGTACATTATTATATTTTAGTCCATCATCCTCCTACAGTGCCATCTTTCTCTGGACACCGAGTGTTCAGTTCAGTATTGTCTGTTATCTTACAAAGTCTTCTTGTAGACTTCCAATGACACTAAAAATTTCAAATTTCCTTGCCAGGCATTAAAGATCTTCCCAGTTGTATTCTAACTATCTTGTAGCCCATTGTTGCTCAGTTCTTACCTTATCCCGTGTTTTGTCTTAGCTGATTATTCACTAATTCGTAGTAATGGTCTCAATTCACTATGTACCTACTATATAGCAGGCATTGGGTTAGGCAATTTATACAATCTTATTTGCTCTTCACATCAACCCTGCAAGAACTATGTTATTAGCTTTACTTTGTAGATAACAAATTAGAGTACTAAAGGAACTTTAGCACTGTCACAAAATGAACAAGCATTCCAGTCATGCATTTAGACTTGATTCTTTTCAGAGTCATGCCCTGCTTTCCCCAAAGCACTCTGATTTCTTGCTTCTGTGCCTTTATTCCTGCTGAACTCCCCCTGAGGACATCGGTCCTTCCTTCGTTGTTTTATGGAAAAATCCTTGAAATTGCTCAAAGCTTCACTCAAATATTCCTGACTTTCAGGGTTAAATTCTTGGTCATGTGACTTTAGGGAACTTCTTTTGCCTTCCTCTACCTCAATTACTCAATTACTCAGCTGGAAAAAGGGACTGATAACTGTATTGCTGTGAGAATTAAATATTTCTATCTTTATATGTCACACCGATGTTCATGTTACACGTAATCTTTATCTAATCTGTGGATAGAAAGGAGTTATGTCAATTCTTGCACAGAATATCAAATATAAATTTGCTATAGAAGCAGAGGCTAAGTTTCTGAATTTGCCTGTGAACCTCATTGCACCTCATTCCTCTCTCATAAGGGATGTTGCATCATAACTATTTGAGTCTGTGTTTTGTCACTCCAATTTGATTGCGACATCTAGACATGCAGAGTGGCTTTCTCATTTGTCTTTTTTTCCCATACAGCACTGATGTTCACAGTGCGCTCACATAGCATTTCATGAATTGCTTGAACATCTGCTATCACAATTAAATGGACTGGTTATTCGCCGGCTAGAATTTGAAGTCTAAGTGCTTTCATATCAATTGTCAGGCTTTTCAGCAACTCTGAGGCCTGGGTACAATTTCACAGAGAAGAAAACTAAGGCTCAAAAGCTCAGAGAGGAAGTGACTGGAAGGTAAATTGCACAGCTATTCCCAAATCAGCCAAAGTGAAATAGAACACTGGCTTATTTTGCTTTTTGAGGCAGATATGTCTTCTTTTAATGCATATAAATGAGAATTATTGGTCTGTTATTTGCTCTTAATTTCTCTGCCATGTTGATTTTACTACTATTTTTTTATTCTCATGTGTTTTCTTTAATCAAATGTTTCAGGAACTTGAGTTATACATTTTTCCTGTTTTTAAAAGAAATAAATATTTGTTATAGACCCTTTAGAAAAAAAAGGAAGTAATGAATCATCTATGACTTCAACAGTCAGAGATAAGCTACATTAACATTCTGGTTCTTTTTCTCCCCAGTAATTTCTCCATGTTAGAAATATTAATTGTATCTGCTTATCTTTCTCTTTAAAGTTACATTGAAATGGAGATTGTAATTCCCTTTACAACTTAACTCTTTCCAGTCTTTGATCTGGACCTGATGGATAAAAGTGCCTTACATAAAAACAGATGCAAAATGAATTATTCCAGTACCAGAAGGCTATATCTAAGGGTGTGCATGATAAGAAGTTCAAAGAGGTACAGGCATACATGGTTTAGATGCATTAGGGTAACTCTTTACATATTTTGCCAACTCTGGAATTACTTCTTCCAGCTGCAACTGCCACAGCACAAATAACTGTAGCCACCACTGCAGTGACACCTGTGCAGAGAGCATTTGGCTGTGTAGTGAAACAGAGCCAGTTCTCCAGGGTGAGAGGCAGCAGCATTTAGAAACACATGGAATTGCCAAATTTGCTTGAATCTGTGGCTAGCTATTAGTACTGATCAGAGTTAGGGAAATACAAGGAATAGAATCTTTATATAGCATTTTAGGTCTCTGATTCGGACAGCTTTACACAGATACTGGTGCTACTTTATATCTTACATAAGTTTATTAATGTAGTAAATGATTGTTAATTTTCCAGAAGTTTCCATCATGGCAAGATGTGAGAACACAGAATTTGGATGAGGAGGTAGGAAACTCTATTAGGCTGGACGATTGATATTGACCAGGCCTAAGGGTTTGGCCTGTTGTGCACTGAATGAAGCCTGAAGGAATGTCATGAGTGAATTAAGCTTGATTACGAGTAACAGAAGATCTCTAAATAACTATGATCTGATAATAATAACATTTACTTCAAAAAATTTATGAACATGGCATTCAAAGGATGATATTGTTAATAGAATATGTATATACCAAGTACCTGGTCCCTTCCAGAAAACTCTTCTTCCATTGTGAGGGTGAGGTCCATGTTCACATGAGCTAAAATAGTTCTAGAGTCTGAAATCACATTTCAAGCTGTAGTATGTAGGATGCAAAAGAAAAAGCATGGAAGGGTGCATGTCAACTTTTTAGGGAGGTTTCTAGGTGCTCCCATGTAACTCTTCTATTTATATTTACTGGGCAAAACTTAGTCACAGGACCACATCTACCTGCATAGGAGTATGGGAAATTTAATATTGATTCCAGACCACCATGTGTTTAAAATTTTCTCATCGAAAAAGGAGATAGGGGATACTGAGATGATTTGCTATCCTTCAGAGAACTAACAATTATTTTAGCTATTTATAGCATTCTATAGGTACATGTTTAAGCAACTATTTAATGAAATGAAATATTTCAATATAAACTGTCTGGTACAGGGGTCAGCAAACAACAGTGGACCAAGTCCAGTTTTCCGTCATTTTTGTAAATAAGCGCATATGAGGACACAGCCACATGCATTCATTTGTGCATTGTCAGGGCCTACTTTCAAATCATGAAAGCAGAATAGGGTAATTGCAACAGAAAACTCAAATATTTGCTATCTCACCTTTTAGAAAAAAGTTTACCTGATAGGACTGTAGGAAATAGTTTCAAAAACTTACAATCAATCTCTTCTTTTCATCACTGTCAAATGCCTAGTTAAAAGAAGTTCTTTATAAATTTTTATTGAATTAAGATCTACCTATAAATAAAATACTCTACTGTTTTTATGTTATTACTTAGAGGAAGAAGGAATGAGAAGTGAGACTTAAAATATGGCAGCACAGTTTTATTTCTTAAAATTGTAAGATTTTAGCTCCTGTCAAATATAGGTGATGGGTATATGGGAGTCTATTTTCTGTACTTATTTGGTAAATTCAAAATATAATACAATTAAATAAATTTAGAAGTTAAAAAAAGAGAAAATTATGCCTCCTGAACAAAAAAGAGTTGCAATCAAGTTACAGTGCCATTCTGTTTTGATGTCCAGGGAAACCTCTTATGGAGAAGTGTATCTGGCAGGCTGATCCCTACTGGAGCGTGGTATTTTTTTGATTGAACCTCCAGAATCATATCAGCAGTCCTAGAGACTGCATGTCTGGAAAATAAGCCCGTCTCTGCTGTGTACTCCAAAAATAGCAGCTGCATCCAAAAGCAGAGGGAAAGGCACGTATCTCCAAGAATCAATACATATCTGGGATGATAATGTCTAAAGTAATAAAGGCTCTGTAGTTTGTTGTTGTTGGGATAAATTTCAGCGCGCTCGCTAAGTACGGTAAATTGTTTAAAAAGATCAAAACTTATGCAACAGACTTGCTTAATATTTAATTTTTTTTTAAAAAGGATATTTGTAATCTATAAGCATGTGGCTATGTAAAGGATAAAGTAACAGCTCTCTAAATGATTTAACATTTGCCACTTTAATGAAAACAGGTTAAATCTCACTGTTTCTTTGGAAGAGGATTCCTGTATTAAATAAATAATGTTGCCATGTATGTATTTAAGTAAGGAGAGAAATTTGAAAACCTCTAGCGGCTGTATCCAGCCAGCCTTTAAAAGCATACATATATGTAAAAAACTGCTTATCTACCCAAATTGAATTGATTTACCAAAGTGAGTTTAATTAACTGGAAAAAAGTTAAATTTTAATAAATAATTAGGATGATTATTAAGTACTATGGTGCACTTAAAATGTGCTCTGTAAACACAACAGGAGTATTAATATCTTCCAGGTTTTATTTTCTACCAATATCAAGCCATTATCTTTTGAGAATAAAACAAAAGTAGTAGATAATTTTTCAAGGAAGAGGAACAATATATAAAGCAAAAAACCATTCTTTAACACTGAAGTTCCTTTTATATAGATTTTGAAAAATTAAGCACCTGCTACTTAAAATGCAGAGTGTTATATACTGAAGATATGAAAATAGATATACCATGGTACCTCAGGTAACTCACAGACTGGTAGTGATGGAATGTGAAAAGATAAAGAGATGAAGAGATAAATGTTTTAACAGAGATGGGTATCAAATGCTTCAAGAGCACAAAGGGGAAAGGACAATTGAGCAGGACAGAACAGGACATAGAAGGTTTACCTAATGTGCGGTGATTTGGATGTATTATATGATGATAACAGTATTCCAGTCAGGAATTCAGGGCATAAGCTGAGGCCTGATGATGGACACTTTGGAATTCCTTTGTTAAAAAAGTGAAGATTGAGGTTGTGGGGCTAGACCAACTATTCAGTAATAAATGATAAAACAAGATAACATAAGCCTGTGTGACACTTTCTGCTTAGTGTGACATGTTAAATAGACTTACTTCTCTGTGAAGCCAAGAGAATTTCCCATTTGGATTTCCTGTCTCTGCTTCCTGACACAAACTGAACTTGTCTGCATTCTGCTGTGCATTATGTTTTTCATTTTCTCAGTTCAAAAGAAAACTTTAGAGTATATGTGGTGTCCCATTTAATAATGTCCTGTGGCCCTTCCTTTTTTCTTCCTCTTTTTTCTGAAAGCATCTTGTCTTCTGACTGAGTTTTTAGTCTTCTGTTGATTTGGGTTCATTCAGGCAGAGGAGGAAGCCATATTGTAGCAGAATTTTGGAAAGAGTTTCCAGCAATATATATCCTTTATTTACTCTGCTATTTCCTTATTACTAGTTTCATATGTAGACTATCATAAAGCTTACAGTTAAATTCATATTAGTATTAGAAATAACACATTTACTGAAGAGAATTTAATGGAAAATATAGCCTTCAGTGAAAATGGGAGATTAAAATGAATTCCTGCATTTCTGCTGCATTTGAGCATTTCTGTTTTTACCATGGAATATTAATTATGTATAAAAATGGACCAAGTGCTCCATTGTCTCTTTTTTATGCTCTGTGTATGAAATCCTGGAGATGTGAGAGACATTCAAGATAATTTTAATCCATTGTCACTTAGCTCTGACTCATTCTACGTTGGATTTCAAATTATTATATTTGACATGCATGGGCCAAATTTTGCTACAAACACCACATATAAATTTTAATTACTTGAATTATCTATTTATTATTGTTTACTTCAATTTTAATTTAAGATTACCTTGCATTAATATCCTGGGGCAAAAAAAGTGAATAAACAAAACAAAACAACAACAAAGAGGGGCCAGGGATGTAGCTCAGCCGCACAGCCCCTGCCTGGCAAGCTTGAGGTCCTGAGTTTGATTCCTAGTTAAAAAAAATATCCTAAGGCAATGATTACACAATCTAATTAGTCTGGTATTGGTTAGGATCATATTTACCACAGAAAGTGGAAAAATACTCAAAGTAACAGGTTAACACATAGAAGAATCTTACCTCCCTCATAGAAAAGCCGTGAGGGAGGCAATTTTCTGTGTCGTGATGTTGCCAGGACCCTCAGGGATCTGGTCTCTCTCTCTGTGTCTTGCTGCTTTTCTATCATTAGAGTCTGCAGAGGCAAATGCACTTTTGCAGAAATCTCACCCAGGTCTTTACTTACATATCACAGACTGGAGCTATCCCTTAAAAAAAAAAATCTGTTAAATGTCTTTTAGCTGGCACCCTTCACTTAAAGAAAACTGGTTTCTGTTACTAACGGTGATTGAGAAGACGAATTTAAGAAATAAGATTACTAATTCTGTGATAGTATGCCATCACACTGTTATTTTAATATAAAATATTTTTAGAATGTCTTGTTTTCTATAACAACCATAGGAATTTACAATACCTTTGTTATGGTTTATGTCTGAATGTCCCCCCAAAGCCTGTTGAGGTCATGAGGTGCTTTTTCCAAGGTGGCTGAATCTAGAATTCATGATTGATTCATGGTCCAATGCTGGGATTATGGGTGTGAGTCCTACACCCACCCTTGGATGGGTATCCTGCATACAGCATAAGGCAGGGAAAGAGGCTTGCTCCTCCCAGTCTTCTTGTTTTTGGTATCTTCACCCTCTGTCAACAGTTGCCCCTCTGCCATATGTCCCCTTGCCTCTTTGCCTTGGAGCCAGCCAATTATGGACTGAAACCTCCACCAACTGTAAACTAAATAAATTTTTCCTCCTTTAACCTTGGGTGTCAGGTATTTTGTCTCAACAATGAGAGAAAATTAAGACAACCCTTTTCTCTAGCTTTGTAGATTTAAATGTACAAAGTAACCTAGATTCTGTTCTGACAATGGCAGAAATCCAGTGAGGTATAATTTCTAAAGTCATTTATTTCAGAAAAAAGTATCAATTAAATTTAATATGGTGAGATGTTCCTGACTCTTTAGTAAGTTATCACCCTGACATCATGAAAAATAATGGCTCTTTTCAATCTCAGTGTCCACTTAAATAACTCCCTTCCGAACTTGTTGCTTCATCAATTCATTCAGCTTCCATGTGCTGCCTGCTCTCATTCAGAACCCTACCTGGGTGTGCTCTTCCATCTCAGGGCCTCCAAGACAACTTCTGCCTTGATCCTCTGCATTTTCACCATCTATTTCTCATGGATTATCATCACTTTCTGGTCCTTTCAATTATAAAGTTGTCAATTTTCACTCCACAGATGTCTGTGTTCATATGCATGCATTTTTAAAAAATATATGGCTTTCTGGAAATAACAGAACTCCAAAACCTCAAATTCTGAAAGAATGTGGGATACAGAATCATGCGGATCTAGGCCCAAACTTCAGCCTTATCATTCTGTTGTGACTGTGAATAAATAAATCAATTTCTGTCAGTTTAGGCTACTTCATGTAGAACTCTGTGAGCATGTCTACTTGTTTGGGTTACTAAAAGAATTAACCAAGATAACATAAGAAAATAAGCTAGCATTGTGACTGCTCTCAGAATAGGTACAATATTTTATGTGGTAATCTTCTAGGAAACTTGCTGGACACAACTGGTCATCTGTGCATGGGCTCTGTGAAGCAAACTTCTGTGTTCACATCGCTTCACATGCATACATGCTTGTTGTACCCAGGAGTACAGTTGGAAGACTGGATCAAGACATGACATTGGAGTCCAGAGATCCTGCCTTACATCTTAGAGTCTGTTTTAGCCAGGGAATCTCAGTGCAGGCAACTCTATTCTGCTTTCTTTTTTATTTTTTATTTTTATGTTTTTATTTTAAAGAGAATAAAACGAAGGAGGGCAGAACAAAGCAGATCAGAACAGAACAACATAAGCAACACAGCACTTTACAGTAAGACAACCAACTGGACTTTAATAGTAGCTTTCAAAATATCTCTTTCTCTGCTATAGTTGAGCATAGTTTCTGCTTTGTTTTCTTGATTAGAGTCTTGGAGAGCAAAGGTAAAGCTCTTACATGTTCCCCCAAAGTATTAGATTTCTTATGCTTGTTGTCTACCCTTCTCAAATAAACTCATCTTGCAAATATATACCTAATTAGTATATTAATTTGCATGTGAGAGGTTTATTCTAATGGCTTCTCTTTGAACCTAGGTCTTATCAATGCTGCTGCTGCTGCTGTGTTCTCAACCAGTGTGGTATTTAGGGGCTTAACTGACAGATAAATTCATTGATAATGTTACAATGTTTATATTTTATAATGCACCAAAATTGGAAGCTTAATTATAAAGATTGTAAATTATGCATAATCACGGAGCTTTTATTTTGATAATAAATTACTTAATAGTGTTATCATGAACTGTTTGATTCCTAGCAAAAAGCATGCATTTTAAAAATAGACATTTGAATAAACTGGATGTGTTGACCACAAAGCTAATGGATGGTGGGCTTCTGACAGCATATCCAGAATGCTGAGGACATTCGAATCTGTACTGTGTAGATTTGGGTTCCTCTGGCGTGTTCTGAGGTTCACGTGTAGACCTGCCAGGGGCTATTTTCATGAAGAATCATAGAGCCTGGCAGAGAGAAAATAAGAACCCTTTTGGTGCCTAACAGGCAGCCCCACTCAACTGTCTAGAATAATAGCAAGGCCTTGGGGAAGAAATATCTTCATGATATTTTATTCATTTGAAGAGGAATGCACACTTTCATTTGGTCAAGCTGCCTCAAATTGTCTCACAGAGCTTCCTCAGGCACAATTCCAGGTCCAAAGAAAGGGGGAAGATTATAGAAACAGCAGAAATTGCTGATATACCTGTGCCAAGTGGGTGCTCTGAGCAGTGCGGGTTTTGCAGATTTAGCATCAGAAAAGCCATCAATGCAATGATGCTGATAAACAGCACTTTTCAATAGCTTCGTTGGGTAATGGTGCTGGGTTCGGCATGTAGATTTTCCATATGATGCTGGGAATTGTTGGTCAAGGGCAGTGGCCAGTGGCCTGGGACTGATTAGTCTGTGGATTGAACAAGGAAGAAGGTGGCTGTTTGAGCTACTCCAAGACTATATCTCCTACACACAGGATTTGAGACCGGGAGAGAAGATTGAATGTTCTCGTGATGAGAGAGAGATGGGAGGAAGATGTGTGTGTTTGAGTCTATACAAGGCTAGAAGAAAAGACAAGTACATAAATATTATTCATCTCTCTCTTTTGAAATCATCAGAGTTTGCAGAATTCTATGAGTGCTATCTTGTAGTCCTTAGTAGAATTTGACAGTGTTATTTAATAGTACTTCAGGATTTTCAGGATTCTTATTAGAGATACAATCACAAAGAGGTTAGGAATGAATATTTTGGGGGCAGCCTACCTAGACTGGGCTACTGACTTAAATTACTGACTGGGCTACTAATTTAAATTCTTTAAGTCTCAGTTTCCATATCTGTAAAAGAGGAATGATAATAGCAGTACTTCCACAAGTATTTTAAATGAAAGTTAAATAAGATAATTGTACAAGGAGTTTAGCATATACCAGACATTCATTGTATGCTTTTAATATATAATATTTATTTCTTTGGGCTGAATAGAATTTTGCTTTTTAAAGTCATTTTCACACCAAACAGAAGACTTTGTTAAGCTGTCATGACAATGATAACACTGGGGGCTATTTTTATTCTTGCTTTTCCAAGTGGTTAAATTATTTCACAGCTGATCAGCTGTGATCCAGTTCCACAATTCGTATTCAGGCAAAACTGGCTTCTCAAATAATGGGGTTGGGTACAGAAACTATACAACATCAGGAAAAAGGGTGGTAAATTGCTATTTCCAGTGTACCTACTTTGAACCTGACATTGGGGAGTTTTGTGTGCTATGACAGTGTCTGATTCTTGTTTGGAATAATTCTGTATTTTCCACATTTTGCAGAGCATTAGTGTGACTGACAATTGGACACTAACATAGTATAGGGTGCTAGCACTGTATTCATTTCTTAACCTGACCTGCCAATTAATGCAAACAAAAATTCACATGTTTTATGTAATAATTGTCCAGCAAAAAGAGCAAAAACAACCAGGAGACACTGAAAATCAACTAACATCACCACCATGCTTCAGTTCAGTCACCCCTTTCTCAAACACTGTGTGTGTGTGTGTGTGTGTGTGTGTGTGCATATCTGAAGTTTCTCTTATCAGTGGATTTAACCAAACTCACAGGGAAAATTTAAAAAGAAAATGGTGTTTATACTGAACATGTATAGATAATTTTATTGTCATATTTCTTAGCTAGTATAGTGTAACTACTATTTATAGTAGTTACACTACATTGTATTAGGTATTATAATATTTACATTGTACATAAATATTAACATTTACATTGTATTAGGTATTATAATAATCTAAAAATGAAACAAAATATACAAGAGAATGTGTGTAGGTTATGTAAAATTTTATGTAAGAGATTTGATCATCCTCAAATTGTGGTATACACAGGATCTTCTGTAATCAATTCCCTAACTTCCTGCAGGTACTAAGGGAAGTAGCGTGTGTGCGCGCACACACACACACACACACACACAACACACACACAAATGTATACACTGAGAGAAGGAAACACAAGCAGAAGCACAAAGGTCAAAGGTGATAAAAAGATACTCTCTTTTGCTCTGAAACTCAATGGAAAGCTCTAATTAATGGGTTGGGTTTCATGAAAAAGGTTTTTTTTTTCCTTCCACATATTGCATACTACTTCCCTGGAAAACTTTTATCTGAACTTCTTATTTTACCACAACACTGCAGGAGAGAGACAGAGACAGAAAGAGAGACAGACACAGAGAGAGAAAAACAGGGACAAAGAAAAAGAGAGAGACAGAGAAAGACAGAGAGAGACAGGAGGAGGAGGAGGAGGAGGAAGAGAAAGATTTGCTGTATGGCCTCAAATGCAACTGTTTTGAGTTGCTGGTCTAAATATCCTCCTGATAGATAAGGGTGCAGGCCTGCTTCCAAGGAAGAACAAAGGAGAGGGTAGACAGACAGAGATAGCTCATGTTTGTTGTTGTTGTTGTTTATTTATTTATTTATTTTAGGGAAAATAAGTTCTGGAATTCTGTTAGACATGTGACTAGAAGAGAAAAAGACTACAAAGAGTGAAGAGGCTATGAACCCACATAGCCTCTATGAAGAAGCTATGTGTTGCAGTAACCTGAGACTTATCACAACCAGGCTTCCTGGGGATTTCCTGAAAGGGGCTGCACCTCCTGGACCAGACATTTAACTAGTAGCTCCTTCCCTGGAAATTCAACATTCAACACTTGCTCTTCCTCGATGGTAGAGCATGGTAGAATATTCTTCATCTGTTTCTTCTTTTTTCTTGAGGCATAGTAAGGGATAGATAGATTGAAGAGTGGGAGTTTTAGGTCTTCTCTCTATAATCTAAATTTTTACTTACTGTATTCCTTCTTCTCCTGACTCTATGGAGTTAAATGCTACATCTGTGATCCCCAGTGGAAACCTGGTCCTGCTGCAGGATTAGTAGGTAAATATCAGCGAGTCATAGCTACAACGCTGGGCTGATTTTTCTGAGCACTGTCAAAAATCTTTCATATTGTCCATCTGGGTTTAATGACACAAGAGGTTCATCTCCTCTGTCTGTCTCTCTTTCTGTTACCCCAAATCTTAGCAATTTAAAATAAAAACTATTATCTCACAGTTTTGGGGAGCTAGGAAGCCAGGAAAGGATATGCTGCATAGTTGTGGTTCTGAGTTTCTTATGAGGCTGCATTTAAGGTGTCAGCTAGTGCCACAGTAGTTGGGGGGTCCAACTGGGAAGGAAACTTAGTTTTTATGATGACTCACTCCTGTGACTTGGAGGAGGCCTCGGTCTCCCTTGTGAATATGTTCTGGATGTCCTTGAGTGCCCTTTGTGACATGCTATTTCCTCTGGGATATGTGAAGCAAGAGAAGAGACCAAAAAGAAAGCCAAATGTCTTTTATATGTCTTGATGTTGTACCCACTAACCTTCACTGCTGCTCCGCACAACTGGTTAGAAGTGATCCACTCTATCTAGCTCACTCTCAAGACGAGCAGAAGAAAACTCTGCTACTTAAAAGAAACTCTGTCAAAGAATTCATGGAATCACTGTGCCCATTACACACTTACATATTTTATATTCCCCCCAGAAGCTTCTGCAACTAAGATAAAACATCATGGTAGCTTAATGTTACCTTAGCAAGTCAAGAATTTGCTATGTTTTCTATATTTTAGTTTTTTCTCTTTTTGTCTAGTTACAATTATTAGACAGTACTATTCACCAAAATAAATGGATGTATAACCAACTAATGCAGTCAGACCTCTTTAGTTCTCAGAAAATTTCTATTTCTGTAGAAATTTTAACCTTTTTATGTGACAGTTGTCAGTGATGAGTTTAAAATCAATAAATAAGAAAAATAATAACAAAATAAAATATGTTAGCAAAATCTCTGACACCACTCACTGCTGGTTTACATAGTTTGGATTGAGTGTCTATTGGCTCTAGAAAATACCAACTTTCGATGCCTATTGACAATTTAACACTCAGGACCTTTGCTGAGTCTATGTAGGATTCAGGCCACAAGAACAGTAGCTTCCTCTATTGGTTTGAAGATTAAGACTTCCTTATATTTCTTTAAACAAACCAGTTCTGGTTGTGGCACTATTCTCACTCTTTCGAAGTAAATTTTCTGAAGGTCTTAGGACATAAAATCCCAGAAACACCTGGATCCCGACCCTATTTATATCAGAAAACTATGCCTTCATTTTAAATTTTAGAAACAAAAAGCTACTTACAAGATTCTGTGCATATTATTATTTATTCTCCATGTGTCCATTCCTTGTGTATCTTTGCTAGTTTTCTGAAAGGACAGTTGATACGTATTTGGACTGACTATTGGATTGGTATTTATTTCAAACACATCTCATCCGCTACCAGGAGAAATCCATACATAAGAAAACAACTGGAAAATTCCATATTTTGTTTTAACTGGGGCTTTTGTCTCTAAATCTGAGCATTCCAGTTTGACCTGTGTGATGGAATTCTTTTTCCTAAACCTTAGTTTCCTAAACTAAATAGCTTCAAATGAAAACAGGCTGTCAATTCTATTTTGGTCATTCTCCCTATCTTCCCCCAAATTGGAGAAATCATTCTCACTGGCCCAAAGGAAGACAAACAGGAAAAGTGGGGTGTTAGATTTTGCTCAAATACCTCTTGATATGGAGGTGGCTAGACCTCAGTGGGCCTTCTTCAAGGCCATGGGGAAGAATCAGGCCCGAAGCTCTTCAGCCATGGTTCACTTTAGGCAATTGGCACATGTGTGGTAATGCTTTGCATTCACTCAATAAGATGCTGTTTCATGATATTAAAATAGTACAGTTCATTTAATCTGAAAGAATGGGCAAAAATTTTATAATGAAGTTGAAAAACTGTTGTAACAACAAAAAGGAAACTCAGTTTGTCCATCAAACTTATTTCATACGTATTTGCTAAGGATAAAAGTCAGAGTTGGGAAGCTTTTAACCCTAATTTCTTTTTGGCATTCAAAGATTAATAATATAGACCTATAGTATTTGGAACCAAGAGATACATGATTTGACATGTCTTTGTGAGAAATGATGTGGAATCTCTTTTAAGACTAAAGTAATTAATTTTTTTTAATATCTAGCTAACTCTAAGACTCTCAATATTACTGTTGAGATCTAACTCCAATCATATTATATTTGCTAATGATATCTTTAACTAAAGATTGCTTATTTTACACTGAAAAGAAAAAAATTCCTACTGAATAGTGTTCATATACACGTTACAATAGAAGACATAACTTCAAGCCACATTCAATCATCTTTCTCCTTAATTTCACTTAAGTCTTTGTTGTTAGAAGTTATCCTTATTCACCTAAATAAACCTAGTGTTCTTATAATGTCAGGTAGCTTCTGTGCAAATGTGTAATACAAATGTGGATGTGAGATGATATAAGACAAATAGTATATTATTTGTTGAACAGATAATTATTTAAGATGGGCTATAAATATTTGGACCAAGCTATATATTATATGAAATATAAAAATTTTAATTATAAATAAATCATACTTCTAGCCAAGATAGATTATGTAAATACTTTAAAACAGTGAGATGACCTATTTCTCTCTGCATTTGGTTTTGAAATGAGGATGCATTCAAGCCCCTCTCTTTCTGTATCTTGTTTTTTATATTTTTAAATTTTATAATACAACTTTTTTATAATGTAGCATAAATATTTGAGTGGATTAGATGTTAGGGAATATCTAAATGTATTTGCTTAAAGTGACTCAACATGTGTATTAAATTCAGTGCAGCTTGTACTATTGAATTTTTTTCTCTTTTAGTTTTTCTTCTCTCTATATTAAGCGCACTAGGGAGAGACCCTTCTTTATTTAACATGGGTGCATTAAACCTTTGGGATCCTAAGTTCTCTCTTCAATATGCACGAACACTTCAAAAGCCTGAATGAGATAATGTGGTTCTAAATAGTGACTCCTTTACTCTTTTTTTACCTAGAATGAAATCCACATTCAGATAATGGACAATGCCAGTGAATGGGCCACATCACGTAAAGCACGTGACTAAATCCTTACACTGACCCCACAAATAATATTTTTTTTTCAGAAAAAATATTTTAAAAAAGGGAAAGTCTCTTAGACATGCAATTTTGTCGTATTTATTTATTTATTTTAGAAAGAGAAGAATCATGTATAGCTTACATTTTTTCTTTTGATGGGCTTTAGGGGCTATAAAATTTTAATTTGCAATTAAAAAGAATAGATACTATGTATATGATGTTTAAAATGGAGGAAGCATTCCCAGGAACTTGTGGCGTAAGAAGATAGAAGAACAGGCCGGGGGTCTAGCTCAGCGGTGTAAGTGCCTGCTTGGCAAATGCGAGGTTGTGAGTTCGATCTCTGGCACAAAAAAAAAAAAAAAGAAAAGAAAAATTAAATGCAATAAATGCTAACCAGTTTTATGCACTTGTGAAATGTTCCAAATACTTTTTATATAAAGATAGTAAGGCCTGTGCCCCAAGGGGCATTCTATGTGGCTGTCTTATTTGACATTGGTATTGATAGCATCCTGTTGATAACAATATTGCAATATTAATTTCACACCGACATCTCAGTCTTTTGGATTGCCATTGTGTAGAGAGGAATTGTGTTAGGCTGTATATAAAATATATAATATAGTTAATGCATATAAGCAACAAAACTTACATTTTTTTTTTCATTAATAGCATAAAAAGAGAGAGAGCGCAAACAGCCTACGGGCCACAGTTGGACACACCTACTTGGATGTACCCTGTTTTCCTAGAGCCTTATTGCAAGCAAAGAATCAGCTGGACTCTTTGATCCTTCCACATTTGAGGCATAACTTCCTGTCTGGAAGCGATAAAAGGGAATTGCGTGGTGAGTTGAAGTACAGCAATGCAGATTTCCTGTACGGCAAGGTTCTAGACATTTCAGTCTTCAATGATTGATTAAAGGCATATGGTGAGACATGTACTGTGCCTCATTATCCTTTGAGAAAGCCTCTTTTCTTGGCTTTCTTCCATTTGAATCAGGAATCTAGGTAATATTTTGAGTTTCTTTTCAGCAGTGCTTCCCAAGTTGAAGCATATAACCTGTAGAAGGTTGTTATATGAATTTGATAAATCTAGACAAGCAATTAAAATTAAAATGTAAACTACACCAGATTAAGGGTGATTCAACCACAACAGAATAGAGAATATCACCTTTCATTGCATAGATTTTTATTTTAAAGGTGTGTATGTAAGAATATGCATATGTTTACTTGGCCATACTATTTAATATTGAGCTTTGGTGAAAAAGACTTGAAAAACAGCCCGTTTATTAACACTTTGATTATGTAAATAGATTTAATGAAAGTTTCAATGATTCATTAAAAAAATTGCTTCTTTTATGGACAAACACACATCTATGTAGAAGAGATTTGGAAATACTTCTCATTGGTAAAGAATTTTATCACCAAAGAGTAGTATCAAAGTTACCAAGAAGGGAATGAGGAAATATTCCATCGTCCCATAATAAATAATTCTGTCTTCTACAGGCCTGGTGGTTTACAATATCGGTTGTTCAGGTTCTTGCAAAGAGAAATTCGTTGTGTGTGTGTGTGTGTGTGTGTGTGTGTGTGTGTATTTTTTTTCTCCCAAGTACAGTCTTTCCTAGAGAGGGACCAGGAATTATCAGAACACCAAATGAGAAGTTGAATTTAAACTCCAAGGGATCATTTTAATTTTTTGTTCGTTTTTCTTTTGTAGTCTTATGGCCCATTTTTATTCAATTTAAGGTTTAAAGATTCTACTGGATTCTTTTTATTTGAGCACACTGTTTAGAGAATTTACTCTTTTGCAATAAATTCAAACTACATCTCCTTCTTTAGTAGTCACTCATTTTTAATTTTAATATTTGTGTAATTTCTTGGAATAACTTTGCATCCTGAGTACTGTCAGGGGCACAACAAATCAGTTCTTTCACCATGGCTGACTCCAATAGACCACTCCAAATGATCTATTTCTACAATGAACCAAAATCAGTCTTCATATGTAATTCATCTCTATGTAAATCTCGTTATCTGATAGAGAAACAAAGACCTGAATTCACTAATATAGGCATTGTGTGCAAAATAAAATAGTTTACTATAAATTTAAAGAGAAATAGAAGCAGTTTCTCTTTTTCTACACTAAAAATTATATAACTATTTTCTACAATCAAAGAGTTCAAGTATCTTAATATCCTTAGGTAATTTCACATTTTGGCAAGAAAATAATGATATTGTGTGTGTGTGTGTGTGTGTGTGTGTTATAATTTTAATCTTTCATCATTTCAGCTCTGCTGAGATATTTTTTAAAAATATCCCATGCCTTCATCACTATTCCTACGTCCTAAAGTTTTCCCTGGTGCCCTTCATTGTGGGGCTGCACTGTGCTTTCACAGAAAAGCTACAGGTGCACTAACTGTTCGTGACCAGTGTTCCTACTAAGAACCTCTGTTCCACTGGGGTGGAGTCAGGCTATGCTGTATAGCTGCGGTATCTCTTCCCATCTTTTCACTGTCCCTGCGAGCTGAAAAATAAGTTGACCAATGAAAGGAATATTTATAACACTTTGAACAAGGGCTGTAGAGCTGATTTTAAAAACACATTACCAAGTCATCTTTCTAAATAGTTCCTCATTCAGAACAGTTTGCAGTAAATATAAGAAAAGGGATACCTTATTAACAAAATGTAGACAAAAGACAAATCTAATGTTATATGAAATAAATTAGGGCATAGAATGGTATCTTTATTTTATTTACTATATTTAATTAGTTAATTTATTGGTACCGGAAATTGAACTCACTACCTTGTGCTTGCCAGGTAGGCACTATAAAGCTGAGCTATATTCCTGGCCCAGAGTGGCTTTTTTAAATACAATGGCTATTTTTGAAATGTGTAGTAGTAGTGTGAAGTATAATTGAGAGAGACTTGAGAAAGAAGTTTCTTTCAGCAGGAAACTTTTGCTTAGATGAATCCTAAAACTCTGAGACAACTCTTGAAGCAGAGAGAGTTAGTTAAAGTATCTGTTTTTTTTTTTCCCCCTAGGTTTCATTGTTCTGTTTCAAAGTTAATTCTGTTTTCCCTAGAGGAAAATCTGCCCTCAACCTCTAGGTCTTTGACTTCTGTTTTAGTCTACATGCTGCCAAAGCAAGCACTAGTCTTTTATGCTTTTCTGTCTTTGCTATAGTCAAGAAAATTGCTATATTTTACTGAATGTTGATTGTTTCTATGGGAATGTAGACATTAGTAATATCCATGTATTCACACAAAAACTCAGTATTAATATGTTGGTGTTATTTGGAATCTCCATTTAATATAATTTCTGGAATGAAATATTCCTCTTTTTTTCTTGATTGAAAATTGGAACTTATACATAAAATTTGTTAATCAACAAACTTAGAAACTCTAAAATGAGCAAAATAATACTGCAATGCATGGAAAAAACAATAATTCTCCCTCAGAGATTATAAATTCCAAAAGGTGACTGAGACGGAATAAAATTATTTTCATTTCAATTGAATAAGGCGCTAAGATTAGCAATGTCAGTCTCATGGAAAATCTAATGAAATCTACAACAATCACAGAAGGTTTAGATTTTCCTTTCACATTTTATTTGGTGCATACTCTACTCATAATGATGGGAATGAATGGAATTATTAGAAGCCTAGCACGTTTATTTACTCAAAATTATACATTTTCATATATCTTGCATGATGGGAGAAATGGAGAATTTCATTACTAGTTGTATTGGTTAATAGAAGAATAGAGAATAACAGGAATTTTTAAAAAATTGCTGCCTCGTTCTTCCTAAATACAATGGCTGGAATTCTTCCTTTCCTTATCATTATTACATCTATAGATATTAGAGGTATACCTCTGGTTATACAAAATAAACATATTCAAAAACATTCAGCAGAGTTCCAAGCATTGCTTCTTGTATAGGTCACATGCAGACAACTGTAGACCCACAAGCTAATAATATGAATTAGATAATGTGGAGAAGCATATGAGAAACATGAGGTGAATTGCTTGAGAATGATAATCTATAGGTGTTGAATAGGGTCTTCTCTGATGCATAGAAAACTGAGAGAGGAATAGGGAAACTTCTAGATCTAACTTCTTCCTCTCAAGTCCTGTGACCTCCACTTTCCTAACATGTTACCTCTTTGTTCTCAGGGCTAGCTCTACAGGACACTCACTGGTTGCTATTATATCAATTTATCCTTATGGCCAAAACCTTCAGTGTTGAAATTTGAATCTTAAGAGTTTATAGTTGTCACTAGTCTTGTGCACCAATATCTAGTTATTCTCACTTTTAGGAAAAGTTCCTTTTTTAATTCACCTGCACTTAATGGCTTCTTCCTAGCCAATAGGATACAGTGAAAATGGTAGGAAAGGATTACTCCTTGTTGTCCTGCTTGGATCTCTTAGTCATATGTATGCTCCAGCAGCCCAAAGAAAGGTCTATGGGGCAAGGAACGGGACCCTCCTGCCAATAACAGGATGGACTGGTCATCGTGAAAGTAGATGCCTTATCCTAGTCATGCTCTCAGCTCCAGCTCAGCAGCATCATGATTGCAACCTCCTGAATGGCCCCAACTAGAATCACACAGCGAAGATCCTTCTGCATTGTCTACAATCAGAAATTACATAATAGACCAAACGTCTTTTTATTTTAAACCAGTATTTTGGGCAATTTGTTGTACTGCAACAGATAACTAGTTTACATGGTCTCAGAGAATGTCTCTGGAAATTTCAGTTAAAGTGAAGGTGTGGTGAAACCAGATGCAAAATAGTGCTACATGGCTTAGGTGTGCCTGGGAGTGGCTTCAATGAGTTCATGGACTGATCTGTACCTGTTTCTCTAATCACTATTTCAGCACCATTCCTCCAGCTTCTCCAGGAAGTTTGAATTCCAGTAATCAAGATGATAACTTGCTTGATCAAAGGTACATTTTATTGTTTCCTTCCTTTTTGTCTCATTTCTATATATTTCACTATGATATTTTTACTTGAATTTTTGTCTCAAGATCTGTTGGACAAAAGTCAATTATACAGGAGTATTATCTCACATACGATGAACAAAAATCCTAGAAATTCAGGTGTAACTTTTTTACATCTGAGAAAATGGAATATTAGAGAAGTTAAAGAACTTTGTCAAGATCATATCACTAGGAAATATGGTAAAGAGATACTTCACTGTATTTCATAATAGCTTTCACTATGTACCACTGTATATAAAAAAATCTATACAATTCACATGGTGTTTCCAATATATGATCTCAGTTGTCTTCAGAACAAAGCAGGGAGTTAGGTAAAACCTACATTAATGTTCAGAAAAAAATTTCTTTCAGATGAAGAAATGGATATATAAAAACGTGACATCTAAACAGCCAGCTATTGGTGGGCAGTTATGGCCAGAGCTGGGACTTCTGGTTTCTCTTCTAACTCCAGGTCTCCTGCCTTGTAAAAGATTTAATTTAGATGAAAATTATCCTATATACCTTGACAACTCAAATGATTTCTGAAATCATTCTGAAGTCAAAATATAAGTTCTTGGAATTCTTTTTTAAAATAGAAGTATTGAAAATCCAATCTTTGAGTTTTTCTAGTTTAAGATATTGAGAAAATTTTAAGCTAACATTGCTTTTTTAGCTAGTTTCAAGTATGACGAAGTCTTGTAGATGCGTGATGTTAGAAAATATAGGAAAGGTTAGCAGTGTTAATAACACAAACAAGCAATATTTGCCATGACGAAACTCACAGACTCTGAGGTTAGAATTCTTGAATTAGGAAAGTTGTCTAATCTTTCTCTTTTCACTCTTTTTATGGGAGAATGAATGTGATTAATGTCAGCATCTGCTTCATTGAGTGTCACAAGTATTGGAGAAATTAAAATATGTAACAGACAATTAGAGAAATGCTTACTGGTAGTTGCTCTTTTGTGTCTCTTCCGGCTTTGCTGTCCATTCCTGAGAATGGAATCAAGACGAAATGATGATGCCCTTTTATAGTAATCAATTCTTGGGTTTCTATCTTATTTGAACAAAATCTAGAGAATATTTTCTTCTGTAATTTAATTTTAAAATATGCACGAAAAGTTACAGTGGGACTTGATCAAAATCTGTATAAATGTCAAATGCAGAGCCAAAGAAAAAGGGAGACCACAGGCTGAGAAAGTGGGTGTTAACCAGTGGTAAAGACCAGTGCTGGAGGGGCTTCATTCATCCATAGAGATTATTTTTTTAAGTAGAAACAAGATTAGGAAAAAAGAGATTTACATGGATTTTGAACAGGATGGAGCACAGAAATCTGTGTGATGAAAAACATTTTCCTTATATCCTTGCCATGGAGGAATGTTCATGATTATGTAACAATCACTTAAAGTGCATGTAAACAAGTCTAGAGAGGGCATAAAGGAATGAACTGAGGATTGCTAATGATGTTGTGGAAGAGCATTCTTCTTATTTGGGCTTTGTTAATGCACTATGGTATATTATGTATAATTCAAGTTGTCAAGACCACAAAATATATTAAAGATGAAGTAGAGTTTAACGATAAGGTTAATTCACTTACCATAAGGAAGGATACATACTACAATTAATCATCTAATATAAATGATCACAGAGACCCCAATATCTCACCCTGCCTCCCAGAGAAAAAATATTACATGTTCACAAAGATATACTGGGTAAAATGTACTTTAAAGTAGCCTTTATGTTACCCATTAAACCTACTCATAATAGAAAAGATGGTAATATATATTTATTCTAGTACTAATATATATTTATTCTAGTACTAATGAAAGGATAATATACAAGAAAATCTATCAGGTCAGTAATTTAAAAAGTAATTAAAAATTACTTTCAAGGCTGCCCAATGTCTTTTTTGCATTTCTGAAAGGTTGAAAAAATAAAACACTGCAAATGGTTTTATAGTATGGGTATATTTCTTTCACACTTTAATTATTGTGGAGACTTTTTAATACTATAGCTGCACAGCTAGAAAATGTCAGAAGATTTAACAAGTAATGTTAAAAGACTCCCAGTGATTGTGGCAAATTGTGAAGTGGGATTATTTATTTATTTCTGTGGTACTGGGTATTGAACCAGGGCTTTCACACTGTGCCACAACCTCGGCCATTTTTACCGTATTCTTTAGAGAAAATTCTGAGGCAGGGTCTCACTAAGTTGCTATGAGTAAGCTCCAATCTGAGACCCACCTACCTCAGCCTCTCGGAGTACTGCGCCACCACGCCCAACTCATGAAGGTTTTTAAAGTTACAAATTTGTTTTTAAAAATAAAATTACATGTAAATGAAATGTTTGGGTAACTGTTGAGTACGTGCAAAGTTTAATAAGCAGGTGTTGGAGAGATGAGAAAAGAATATTTATTTCTATAGGCACTGATTAGCAGTCTATGAAGTATTGCAGGGAAGCATAAGAACTGAAAGAGTGATCAGTGATACTAATGAGGTTCTCAGGATGTGTATGTTGGACACCAGTGTTCTGTTTGGTAGAGCTGAGGATAGCTCTTTAGAAGCGATGTATCTTTTGAAAACCAAGGATAGTGTTTTAGGATTGAGCATAACAAGTAATACCGATTCTGAAAAATTTTTTTTTCATAAAACTGAAATTCGATAAATCTTCCATCAAATGACATCAGACTTACTCTATTTCATCTGTATCAGTACTGAACTAATAAGAAATTTTGGAAATGTGTTTCCTATATATACCATTTAAAAAAGATTTGTGTGACTGTTTTCTTAGGATAGGCTTTACCTTTGTGTTGCCATAGGTGGTTAATCTATTGTCTCTTCCATTGGAGAATAAAGACATCTAGGAGACCATTTATGGAAATGTTGAGTATTTTCAAAGTGATGGCATCAGGAAATTCTAAATGAGTCCCAGGTACAACCATAATTAAACCTATTGGTAATTATTATGAAAAAATTTATGATTTTTCATTTCCAGTAATCAATTAGAAGCATTTGACAGAATAACAAGAGATATTCTGATTCTTTTTAAAAAAGTTTCAAGATAGCTCTTCTGAATAACTGTATCATAATAATTTTCCCATGCCTTTAATTCCAAAGCACAGGTTCATGAATCCTATCTAGTACAAGGAAAATGAAGCATCAGCAATTGCAACTCTTCCTACACTGCAATTACTTCCTAAATCAAAACAAAAGAATGGTCTTTAAGTGCTTTCTAAGGAATGAAATGGATTCTAGTATTATTGCTAGATGTCTTTTCAAGCTACGCCATGGCAAGTGATATCTGTTATAACTTTCCTGTTTATGATTAGAAACATTTATTTTTGTACCGGGACTTGAACTCTGGACCCTGTGCTTGCCAGGCAGGCACTTATGCTGCTGAGCTATATTCCTACCCTTATGATTAGAAACAAATTTAAAAAAAATAAAGCATGTTATTCCACTTATAAGACAAAAGAATACCTCTCGGATATATTCAATAGAACTTTCAGTTAGGGAGTTGTTTCAAGCAGACACGCTTTCACTCCCATTTCTTAAGAACAAGAAGATTTATAATTGCTTATGTCTATGTTAAACTTGACAAGTGCACCTACAGAACAACCTAGCTTAGTCACACAGTACATGGCCGACAGAGAGATACAGCTCACTGTACCTGCCCAGCGTCTTGAGAGAAAATAGTACTATATGTTCTGTAGGTTAAGTGTATTATATGCATCTCCTACTTACAATATTCCAGGGTTATTATAGGTTGATTGGGAGGCAACCTCATAGTAAACTGAGGAATATTTATACTAGGGTTCAGCCACTGTCCTATACATGCATACATAAGTTGTCAGATATTGTTTTTTAACAAATAGTGCTTCAGTGTACAACTGATACCTCTCTTGAAAAGAGAGAAGCTATCGTGATAACCACCAGGATGAAAATTGCACATTAAGACCTCCCTAACCTTCCTCTCTGTTATGGCTTGCATCTAGATGTTCTGCCAAAGCCTCATGTGTTTATAGATGGGGCTTTGGGGAGTGGCTGGATCATGGGTATGTGATACCGGATTATGGGCATGTGATAACTGGAGCAGTCCATTGATCGGCTTATAGTTCTGGGTGTGGAAGATGGGAAGGTCTGCCCTGGGTTTGTGTTGTGCAAGTCAATGAGCTTGTAGAAAGGATGGAATAAAAAGGGAAAGGAAGGCTTGCCATTTGCTGCTTCCTGCTTGCCACACCATGAACTGTTTCTTCTGTCATGCTGCCCTGCTTAGGAAGCAGCCAATTATGGACTGACACCCCTAATGTTTGACATTTTCTTAAGAACCCTGGCACCCACAATTCTATTTTGTCTTTTTGTCATTAAATGTATTCACTTACCTTAATAAAAAATAAAATGGACCCTATTGATATTAGTTAAAATGAAGAAACAAACCTAATGGAGAAAATATCTGTAGACTCAATTGATAATCAGTAAAAATCAATTGAAACAAAGTACAATATACTATGTAAAACTAACATTTTCTCACACAGTGATGGATGCTGTTACCCATGCACCACATATATTATCTTATTTTGTACTCAGAAATCATTCTGTTAATACACATAGTTATGCTCACTCTGCACACCAAGACCTGGAAAGGAAGTCGTTCAGTAATTTGCTAGATCACATAGGTAGTGAGTAACACAGTTAGATTTAAACACACATGACACACACCCGGAATTCCTTAACTCTTATGGCATAATATCTCTTAAAAAGTTGTTAAAGTAAAAATACTTGATACTAGGGGTAGTTGTGACAGCAGACATGAGCTAGTTCATCATCGCTCACACAGACACTGGTCCTTTCTTGTCACTGGATCCAGAGTAGGTTGTAGAGAATTAAAATTGCTTTTGTGTCTGCCACTACAACTACCCAGCAAATTTCCATTTTATGTTGAGGGTCATAAAATTCTTTAAGCAAATAAGAACTGAAAAATAATTTATACTGCAAATCTCTTCATTGAAGCCACTCTTTACCTGAAACATTGAGTGTCCATACATGAACATTATAATTTTCATATTTGCTTTCTTGTGAATATATGGCAGATACATGTTTATTTCTTAAGTACATATGAGAAAGGAAATGTTATGACTATGAGAAATGCATCCCTCATATTATGAGTCTCTTGTTTTACCTTTCTGGTGACTAAGACTCAGAAGACAATGAATACATAATGAAAGGATTGCACCACACCTTCTTAAATCTTTGCTCAGAAATACACATTTTTGTAAGTGAAATCAATCAGCTGATAAGCATATGGAACCATAAAATAATTCCATACTTAAAACTTCCCATTGTAGCAATTATTTAGGATGTATTATTATATCTTAGCTTCTAACCTTGAAGAGTTAAGAAAGTGAAGGACAGACTGTGTAAGAGGCAAAACAACCTACAGAACATGTCATTAAACATTTGTTACAGTGACGCTCAGCACCTGTCAAAATAGTCCTCACCTCACGGTTTTTATATCCTCCTGATTATGAAATGACGGCAAAAGCCACGCACTGTGGTGCAGCCGTGGGGTACCCTGATTACACAGTGCCTCTCAGTGCCCCCCTTCAGGATCTGACATGCAAGACGGAACTCAGTTGTGCAAATTACCGACTGGCAAACACATATTTGACATTTTTGTTCTTAAAGTGTTCCTTGTAGGTGAGAAGACAAGATTGGTTGTTTTCTTTTCTTAAACTAGAATTTATGCCTGAAATTTGCAGGAAGACTAAGCAAAGAGTGTAATTATTATTGTGAATATAGAAAAAGCTTTTAGAAAGGAGTTGGTTTAAGCCAATGAAGTCAGTTTCCAGTATAACTTCACATGGCATGATTTGCATAGAATATTCATCAAGTGTGGTAAGGGAAAGGAAGAGAGAAGATACGGTAATATTCATTTCCAAGTTTAGCCATTGCACCAATATCTCTGAAGATCAAACCTGTTTTTTCTTTTTTTCCTCTAAAACTAAGTCTTTAAAATTGAAACTGTTTCCTTCATGACATCTGGCAGGACTTCAGGAACAACTAAAGAAACTTGATAAAAAGTGTATGTCTTATAATATCTATAACTAAAATATTTTGAGATAAATTAGTAATAAAACAAATATGACAACACTGATAAAATAATAATCAGAATGCAAAATTCTCATGTATAAGGATATTGACTTTGGGTTGGGCACCCGTAGATAATAAAGTACACATGTATGCATTTCTCTGCCATTTATGTTAATTTAGTTATAACGCTTTAGAAGTTAACCCTCAGGAAAATAGCATTTTGATAAGGAATTTGACCAGTATTGCCCTGTGATTACTAAGGCTAATATTTAAAAACTGTTGATATGTTACATATAGAGAATTAGAGAAAAATAAAATTTCATTCTAGTCATAAAACACTGCCCAGTGACTCTGCAACTTTATTCCTCTGTATTTGGTGCCATTGTCACCTATGGTTCAACCCCACCTCTGTTTTCTAAAACTTGTTCTGTTTTATCAAGGAGAATATTCAAAAAATGCATATTTGTGCACAAAACATTAAATATTGAGTCCATTTTGGTTGTTGCTTCTGACTTGACCCTGGCTTCTTTCTGCATTCTTCTTAGTAAGCATGTATTTGTCTTTTTTTCTTTTCTTTTTTTTTTTTCTTGAGATGAATTCGCCTATGTAGTTCAGGCTGGACTTAAACTCAAATGATCCTGCTGCCTCAGCCTCCCAAGTGCTGGGATTACAGAATGCACCACCACAGCCAGGGAACATATAACAAGTTCTTATTTTAAGTTGCTCGAGTGCTTTTTTATTAATATGTTTGCAGTAAAGAATGACCATATTTATCATTAGTAGTTGATACGTGTACATTTGTAGGAATACATCTTACTTTTTCTCCTGCTTTTTCCATCCCCTACTCTGCCCCTCCCTCCATGATCTTTCTAACTCTTAGTCCTCTTTCAATTTTTAAAATCTCAGTTTTCATAATTTTTCACTTCAGTTCACATGGGTTCATATCAAATTAAAACACTTCTGCATAGCACAAAGGAAACAACCAACAGAGTGAAGAGACAACCTACAAAATGGGAAAAAAGTGTTGTTAGCTATTCCTTGGACTGATGGCTGGCATCTAGAATTTACAAAGGAGAAGGAGAAGGAGAAGGAGAAGGAGAAGGAGAAGGAGAAGGAGAAGGAGAAGGAGAAGAAACCTCTTGAAATAAAATAACCAATCAAAAAATGGTCTGCCAAAATAATAGACATGTTGCAGAAGGAGTACAAAGGCTAATAAATGAAAATGGATGAAAAATATTCGACATCACTAGCCAGAAAAGAAGTTCAAGTTAAAACAACACTGAGATTCCATCTTACTCCAGAAAGAATGGCTATCTTCAAGAAAACAAATAATAGGTGCTGGTGAGGATATGGGGAAAAGGAACTCTTCTATATGGGTGGTAAGACTGTAAACCACTATGGAAATCTGTAGGGCTACTCCTTGAAAATACTAAAACTAGAAATTTCACTTGACCCAGTTATTCTCTTTCTAGGTGTATTCCCAAAGAGTTAAAGTCATCATATTAAGGGATATTTGCATAACCATGTTTATAACAGCACAATGTATAATAAAAAAGGTAAATATTGGAAGCAGACTAAATGTCCATCAACAGATACATAGATAAAGAAAATGTGGTATTTATACACAATAGAGTACTACTTTGACATAAAGATAAACTTGATGCCTCCATAGGTAAGTGGATGAAATTTGAGACTATAATATTGAGTTCTTAAGTTAAATCCTTCCCAACTTTTTAGCTCCAAAAACATAAGGCTCATGTATTTTACTTTCCCATTGCCAGTCATCCAGCCTCCATTGCGAATTTCTTTCTTTCTGCTAACTCTCTCCTTCTCTGTACCTATTATGGTTTAGATCTTAAGGATCTCCCAAAGGCTTATGATCTAAAGATTTGGTTGCCAAAGAATGGCTCTATTGGAAGGTGATAGATTCTTTAGGATGTTGGGAAAAAGTAAGTCACTAGGGCTATGGCCTTGAAATGGACACTGTGTCAAGACCCTGGCTCCTTTTTCTTTCTCTGTCTTTGCATTCCAATAACTGGGAGGTAACAACTTTACTCCATAATACACTCCTTGTAATGTTTTGCCTTACCACACCCCAAGGTAATATTGCTAAGCAAATATGGACTGAAAGATTTGAAATTGTGAACTAAACAGAATCTTTCCTCCTTTTAAGTTGATCATCTCCAGTATTTTATCATAGTGACAAAAAAGAGAACACAGTGCCCATTGAACTTTTGCTCATTCACTATTAGAGAACCAATCATTAACTCTGTTGGAGTGTATAATGTACTAGTTGGTTATTTCTGGTGATTACACAGAACTTAGCATATAACAGGATCTCCACAAGCTTTTTAAAAATGACTTTGCCCTCTCCCCATTGTTCTTTGATCCATAACTATGAAACAGAGGGTAGTCAAAATCATCAGAAAACCATGTTACCCTCAGCTAAGCACATGCGAACAATCCTGAAGGGAGTCCAGGAGGTCTTGTATTTGAGGAGGTTCAGATGTTACATACAGGGTATCCAAAGTGATGAATGGATGGCTGGTTTCTCATTCATCCTGCTTGTTCCATGCTTGTGTCTTCTGGCTTTCATTCTTCCCACTATACTCTCTGTATCACCCTTTCTTCCCACCAACAGAAAGAAAAGCTGGTTTTCCTGCCTGGGTTGTTAGTCATTCTCAGTCATTTCCAATTCTATCACTGGAGAGGAGCAGGAGAGAAAGTCTTCAGATCTTGAAAGTAGAGGAGGAAGGAAAGACACCTCTAGGATGGTATTGTCTTGTGGAGGGTCTGAAAGGCCACTCATTCCTATCTTATTAAAATTGAGGATTTGCACTGATTTCTTTATTCATAAATATATATCTCTAAACTTACCATAATGTTCAGTAAAAAAGTTGGTGTTATAGCATGTAAAAATGTATCTTCTTATGAGAAGCTATTTTTTTTTATGTTAGAAAACTCTGTCCTACTCTCTCCTGTGTTATGTTACAGAACAGCCATTGTATAACTTTAGTTTCTGTGATAGGGGTTTTGTTCTCTCACTGTGGCTATTTTGGGTATCAGTATACAGAAAAGAGCAAGTAGAGATGGAATCTAAATATTTGGACTTGGGGTAACCATTGATCACCTTGTTTTTTCTGGAGAAGCCAGAGGAAATGCCAGTAGAGATAAAAGTTTCTCAGAGATAGGCAGAATGGCTGTGTCCTCTGTCTAGGCATGCTGGAAACCTCAGGACCTTCGTGTACTCCTGAATTTCGCACTGGTGTGGATTAACACAGAATGTACTCTTTTTCAAAGCTAGCTTGAGTTGGTTTTCTATTACTGACAATCTAATGAGTTAAATTTGACATTTTAGACACACAAAGGATTATTTACAGTATTACTCTATTTGGGATCAGAGAGTTGTCTTGCCTCGGATAAGGGCCTATTCTAGGAGACACAAAGTTTTTATCTGAACTGGCTGAGATAAATCAATATAAAACAACATGAATAAAGAAATATTTTCAAGGGATTCAAATCACAACCAAAAATGAAAAAGAGAGCAATGTATTTCTATATACACAATTTTAGTCATAATTTCAGTGACTTTGCTCATTACGTAGAGAGCAGGTAGAATTAATTTCATTTAGTGGGGAACACTGAGAAGGGTAAGGTCTTTCTGGAACTTGATATCCACACTGGTAGGCAGGGAGGAAGAGATGTCAAGGGAAAGAAATGCAGACCTGGTTGAGTATTTGTAAACAATTTCTATTTATTAATTGTAATCATAATGATAATAGCCATTATTGTCAATTATAACTTTTAATACTCTCTATGTGGTAGGTGTAATACATACCATACATCTATGCCTTGGACAAGTTTTCAAGTATTAATAACTTTATTTGGCAAGGAAGAAACCAAAGAATAGAAAGTTGGTAAAGTCATACATAAAGTTAAGGTTTAGGAATAAAGTATGAGTCCTAATTTTCTGGATTCGAAAACTCAAGAGTTCCCCAACTCCCTACTGCACCAAACTTCCGTTTGAAAGAGTGAGACCAAAGTGTGCAGTAAATAACAATACATGGATTTTATCACTTTCTGGTAGAAGACACCAACAGGAGCATAAAAATCATTGAAATGGTGGCCCTACTTTTAGATATCTTCTTAGATTGAAAAATATGTTTACTAAAAGGTGTACAATACAGCTTCCTACAAAGAAACTAATGTGGACTCAAGCTCTGGTTCCTGCTATGGCTCTGTCACTTCCAGCTGTGACACTGTGGCTAGGAATTTCAACCTCTTCCTGTTTCAGCCTCCTCCCTTCCATTTTTTGAAGGTGCTGGTCCTCAGTCATGCTATTCAAGTACGTCAGCTCTGAGCTTTATCCCTAGCCCTATTTAAAAAAAAAAATTATTGTTGTGTGGTTCTTTAGATTGTTATGATATTCAAACTTGTTAATGTTTATAATGCTCTTAGAAGGGGAGTAGACATTTAGTAAGCACTTATGAACAGTTACTTATAAACTGAACGGATGTCAGAAAGATTGGGTGTTATGATCTAACTGTTAGTATTATGCAATTTTGTTTCTGATTTGGTTCCTCTATGTCAAGATTTCTCAGGTTTGATGGGATTTTCATTTGGGGCTGAATCATGCTGTTTTTGGAGGTCTGTGTTATGCGTTGTTGACGTTTGGCGGCACCCCTGGCCTCTACCCACTAGATGTCAGTAGCACTTCCCATTTGGGATAGCTAAACGCATCTCTAGGTATTGTCGAATTTCCGCTTGGGGGTGATCCGTGGGATTGAGAGGGCAAAAATCACACCGTTTCAGAAGCATTGCCGTCGGAACAAGAATGTATAGCCTAGCGAGCTTGGATTTATGTGTAATTATTAGTTTACAAAGTTACAAAGTTACAACGCGAAGCCGGTCGCTTCACGTCACTACAACATTTCAAATTCAACCTCAGGATTTTGTTACAAAAGTTCTTGGAGCAAATGAAATGTCTCCAGCTCGCTATGAAGTCTACTCAGTGTTACCCATCCAGTTCACTTTGTGTCTCTATTAGGTACGCTCTAGCTTTTCTGTTTCCCCCGTGCCCTCCTCTGGGTAGCAGCGCTGCCCGTCTACCAGCAGGTGGTATACATGAATAATGCGATCTACATCTTCTCTTCGCAGGCACCACCAGATCGCCTCCCCTACTCCGCTCCGCTGGGGCTTGGATCTTCCGAGCTCTTCAGCATATTCTGCATCTTTTGTCTAACTTGGAAAAAAAAAAGTTGTGAAATGGGATCTTGCTTTCATAATTCTGAAGGCTCCTTTCTACCCTTTATACCTAGCAGCAGACATTATATATAACTCTACTGCATGTTCCAAAAACATTATTTGTAAGCAGAATATTAAAGGCATTTGTACTGCTGGATATTCAGAATTCTGCTCCTTTGATGACCCACCATGTATCATTTCCCTCTCCTATATTGACCATAAATTACTGCAATCCATAATCTTGTTATGGTGTGGCAACTGGCCTAATAAATAATAAAATAAAATAAAATAAAATAAACCAGAATATTGTTTACCTACTGCATGTTAAATAATCACAAAAGCAGTCTCACTTTTCACTCATTCAAATTCTACTAATGAATCATAACCCTAAGGAAATAAGTCAACATCGTCATATTTAAAGGCATTCATTCATTATGAAAGTTTTCAAATTTCAGAAGATGCATGAGATAACAATGATTAATAATGATTTTTATTATAAAATTGCAAGATGTTATAGTCTTGTCCCATCTATATAACTGTCTGAGTCTAACAATTTTTCTTCTTTGGATTTTACATTCTGATTTTTAATTCAGCATAGGGGGAGCCCTCTCCTCACTTATATTTTCAGAACAGTTTGAGCCTGCTCTTTGGGATGGCATACAGGAAAGCTTCAGAAAAAATACGGCTATTTCTCAGGGTCCAAAGAGCAGAATTACAATCGAAATTTTTTCCAGGAATTAAAGTGGAGAATTAATGACCCCAAAAAGTGGCAGGGTAGGATTGTGAATTAATTTGTTCCTCTGATATATGGAAAGGCTTTCGCTGTTCACTTTCCACAGACCAGTTACCTTATATTGTACTGAGTCTATCATTTCCTCTATTTTCACAACCCAGATCTGACTTTGTGGACCAATCAATATTGACATGATCAGTAATGGTTATGAAGAGAGTCAATACGCCAGGTTTTTCTGTACCTTGGTTTGTTCAATTTTAAAGTATAGATTCAGCCTTAAAATTCTGTTTCCGGTGAAATTATGATTAATCTAAGTATGTCTGATAAAACTTTAGTAGCTTAGTGGTAAACAGTCTTCAATCAATAAGCAAAGTATGGTTTTATTGATGGATATGTATCAGATAATTTCAGACATATTTCTATAGAAAAAGCTATTATGAGTGGACATTTGGAAGCTATGTATTTTACATATTTTGCATCACAAAAAATTTGAGTTCTATCATATACCCCCATCTGCTCCCATATTCATTATTCATTTTTCCCTACAGTTTATCAATCATAACATTTTGTCATTTGCATTGGTGACAAAGAGAAGCCACTGCTGGAAACCCTTACATTTACCATCCTGATCTTCTGCAATCATTCTCTGGAACTCAGGATTTATCTTTCCATGCAAGTTTTTGCCTTATATTTTACTGTATATGTTGTTCTGCCTGATTTATAATAAATGATCTCAGATTTATTAATCCCTCCACTTTTTTATTTTTAAAAGACTTTAGGTTTATTACAGACTATGTTTGAGTATGCATGTCAACCATACCACACAAAATATTTCCAAAGTATTCTTTATTCAGAAACTTCACAAGTGCTTCTTTTTGCCAGGTGATTTTTCAACATGTTAATGCTTAGTTAGGAACCTGAAAGCTGGCTCATACAAGCATTTTACACACTAGATTACTCCCTCAGAAGGCTATTCAGAAGTAGTTTGTGTTTGAATTCTGAGGCTATAGGAAGTGGGGCTCTGGCACCCCAGGTCATCAATGTACACACCATTGGTTGATGCCACTCCTCTAGTTTACAGGGTGGTTGCTAGATACCATGTCTCATTGTGAAAAATTTTGTCTACATTTTCTCAGATTCTACATCTGACCAGATATTAAAAATAATGCATTTCTACATTAAAATATTTAAATGATTCATACCAGTAAAAGAGAGGTATGATCTCTGACAATCTCACCATTCCTTAATAACTACCACTAAAATTTCAGTATATTTCAAATGTATCTTAAGTGCATCTTTATATATTCACCCACATACCCAACACAAAATTCAACACATAACTGGAGCATCTTTAAACTGTATGCTACTGGTTGAAACTGTCTGATACTACCCACACTGAGCAGGGGATTTAAATTAGAATTAGATCAAGGTATCTGGACACTGCTCTAAAAACTGATTTTGTGACTGGGTGTGGTGATGCAGACTTATAATCCCAAGTACTCAGGAAGTTAATTTTCCCTCTCGTTATGCCCCATTTCCATTTTATATATATGCTTCAATATTTTTCTTCATAATAAAATAGCTCCATAAGATTTTTACATTAATTTTATATCTTACTACACTATTATGTTAATTAATTTATAAATAGTCCATTTTTCATTTTATAATAAACATCACTGATATTTATAATAAGAGTGATGGATTTTTACTAATACAAATATTTGTATAAAATCACCAAAGCCATGATTTAGAACATTTGCTTTACTCCAAAATACTATCTAATTCCCCCTTACAGTCACTGCACTAATATTTCATGTTAGCTTTAATTTAATTTCCCTGATATATAATGATGTTGAACATCTTTTCATTACTTCTTAAACAATTATATGCCTTTCTTTATAAAGTGTCAGTTCAAATCTTTCATTTAATTTTTTTCTTTCATTCAATTCTAAATTGGATTGTTTGTTCTCTTACTATTGAGTTGCAGTAACTCTTTCTATATTATGGATCAAATTGATGATCCAATCTAGGTACTAGGAATGTTTCTTTTTACCTGATGGAACTTGCTTTTTCATTTTCTTGATGTCTTTTAGGAGAAGTTAATTTTTATGAAGTGTGACTTATGCTATCTATTTATTTATTTTACTTCACTTTCTGTTTTAATTAGCGCATGTTTGCAGTACATGAAATTTACATTGATAACAGACAGTGGTGCATATACATAACACATCTCAACTCTTTTTTATTTCCCTTCCCCTTTCTTCCTAACTTCTTCCCTCAGACTCTGAAACCCTTTTCTCTATTTGCTTTAACACTGTTATATAATAGTATCCATTTTTCATATTCTATATAAGAAGTCTTTAATCCCCAGCCATGAATTTGTTACTGTGCCTAGGAGAATTTTTAGTACTAACTTTTTTGTTTATGAACAATTTTGAATTAGCTGCTTGAGTACAGTGTGATTTAAAAGTTGAGGTTTAATTTTCCTATATAGTTATGTTACAATTTATTGAAAATCCTTTCTTCATTGAATTCTCTTTGCTATTTTGTCAAAAATCAGTTATATATGTGTCTATTTCCAGATCCAATTCTGTTCTTTTGAGCCATGTAACTACTTAACCTTTGCCAATGTCATAATCTTTAAATTACTAAATTTTTATTAAAAGACATAAAAACTGCATTTTTATTAAAATTCTAAAACCAGGTGATATAAGTCTTCAACTATGGTTTTTAAAATTTTTTTCAAGAAATGTTTTGGATATCTTCTTTTCCTATGTAAATTTATTTTATTTTTTAAAAAAAACTTTGTTGAACTAAAATTTGCATACCACATAATTTACAAACTTAAAATGTAAGATTCAATAGATTTTAACACATTGACAGAGTTGTACAACTCATCAGAATTAGTTCATTTTGATTATCCCAATCAGAACACTCTATTAGCTATCACCCGATTTAGAATTAGCTTGTTATTTCTCCTTACCTATAAATTTAGAATAAGTTGTTAATTTCTTGGAAAAATGCTGCCAGAATTTTGATCTGAATTGCTTTAAATACATAGATTGATTTGGACGAGAATCACCACTTTAAAAGTATTGACTCTTTCAGTATTTAAATACAGCATATTCCTCACATGGTTTCTCTTATATAAGAAATGCAATAGGCGAAGTGAAAAATAAAAAGACAGACAAGAAAAAAAGAAAAAGTTGTTGTAATTCTGCATGATCAAATGTATCCAAAAGGGCATCTTGATTTTAGTATAATTGTCTTACATGTATTGTATGTTTTTTGGCCTGTTAATCCGTGTTTATAATAATCAGTGTGATAAAGACTTCTCAAATAAATAAATCTGAAACTAGAAAAAAGGTTTAAAAATGGGCAGGAAAGGCGAGATGTGTTATGTATATGTACCAATTCCCTACAATGACTGTAATCATTTTGTAAAGCATCATGTACTAATAAAAACTAAAAATTTTAAAAAGTAGTGTATTCTTCTATTTTCAGATTTCATTTAATTTATCTCAGAGTTGTTTTGTAGTTGTTAGTACATAGTTTTCACATATAATTTAATATACATTTCTTTACTAAGTAACGTTTTGTGTTGCTTTATATGGAGTTGTTTAAGTTTGTTTTCTAATATTCATTGCTGTGCACATAAATTCAATTTATTTTTACATATTCAACTTGTATTCTATGACCTGGTAAACTTACTTTCTAGAACAAATCACTTTTTAAAATTGATTCTTTAGGATGTTCTATAAAAATACTTGTAATTGTCTGCCTCCAAAGGTAGATGTAGTTTTCTTCTCTGTATTCCTTCCTTTTCTTTATTGCTCTATTGCAATCATTCTCAATCATATGGTTGAGACACTTGCCTTATACTTGATACGTGGAGATGATATTCACTGTTTTGTTGTTAAGTATGAAATTAGTATGGATGTTTTGTAGATGGCCTTTATCACAGTAAGAAGTGCCCTTCTATTCTTACTATTCTGATTTTTAAAAATCTAAATGTGATCATGTTTAACCCGAATGGAAATAATGAAGTGGCTTTTCTTTGTTAGTCTGTTAGTATGGTAAATGATACTGGTTGACCTCTTCTGAATGTTAAGTAAACCTTACGTATACAAAATGAACCTCACTTTGGCTATTTGGTGTTGTGGGAGATGCAACTGACAATTCACTTAATGTTATTCTACTGTTTAATAGCTTTCTAATATAAGAACAGCGACACCATTTTTACTTTTTTGTCTTTCTGTAAACTTTGTCATCTAAAGTATTTTTTCTTTACTATTTCTTATAATACAAGTTTGTATTATATTTTCCTTATTTATATGAAAATGTACTCCTTACACTTTCATTTTTGAATTCTTCAATAAACGTAGAATTATTAGTTCTTAAGGATTTTTCTGGTACTGCAACGTATACATCATTTCAAAATCTGCTGGCTTCTAAAACTTCTGATGAGAAGTCATTTGTTATTTAATGATTGTTAGCCTACTTATCCACCATTTTCATCTGGCTGTCTTCAAGATTGTCTCTTTATCTTTGGGTTTCAGCACTTTGAATTTTTGAAAAACTAAATCTTTCTTCTGGCTGGTTGAGTTTTCTGATTCCGCTCTCAAAGTACAAAACTCACAAATCTGTTTCCTTACCACTCTGCATTTGAGAGCAGGTATCCTTGTGGTCTGCACTAGGTTTTCTGCGGCTGCAGTTCCCGTGATCTTCCCCAGAGGACAGAATTGTGTGCTTGTCAGCAGTGATTGCGCAGGTTACACTCTGAATTTTTGTTCTCACCTCTTTTCTTATTCTGCTGCAATTTCACATTATATTTCCAGCTTCTTTCCCAGCTGTGGTAACAGCTCCATTCCTCTTTCTGGAATTTTTACCAAGTTAGGTTGTGTAGGTGTGTGGGTCTCTGTGTATAATGTTTTAGAGACAAGAAGTCCCAAACTTGACATTCCTTGTCCTCCCAGTTACAGGTTTTTGAGCTTAAACTCTCCCATCTGTTTTGGACAGTTTCTCATTGCTTCAAATACTTTTGGTTTCAACTGCATAATTTTTATCATTGTTCTCTATGGGAAGTTAATGTGACCATATCTACCAGATATCAGGTCTTGTATTTATAAACTTCTTTTCATACACCCAAATTAGTAAATATTATCCTTATTATTTTATAGAATTATTTTTGCTCTTACATTTTAGACATCACATTTCCTATTTGAATTGTATCAGTATCTCTTTCACTGAGAGGTCATTACTGTTATAATCTTCTATTCTTAGAGTATTATTATTTCATTGTCACAATAAATAAAAATTTGGGTCAACATAGGATTTCAGACTGAGTCATTTTCTCTAGATAGTCTGGTTCTGGGTTTTGATCTCTTATTCTTTTGAATTCTGTAGTTCTAATCTAATGTACTTTTTTCACAACAGTGTGGATTTATTACCATTTATTCTGCTGAGAAAATATTGTGTCGGCTGAAGTTGATTCTGAGTATTTATCTATTTATGTTTAAAGTTTTGAAAACCAGGTGTGGTAGTGCATGCCTGTAATCTCAGCACTCAAGAGGCTGAAGCAGGACGATTGCCATGAGTTTGAACACAACTACCCAGTTTTCATGAATTCAAGTTCAACCTGAACTACATAGTCGGCCCTGTCTCTGGAAAAAGTTCTGGATATTCTCATGCATTCTTGTGAAGTACACTATTGTTTCGCCGCAGGTTTTACTTTTTGTGTTCATAAAACTCATACTAGCTTATAAATTTTCTCTTTATATCGTCTATATTTCTTCTTCTTTTGTATTTTCCAGGCCTGACTGGTAATATGTGGCTTCCAAAGTAATAGCTCTTAGCTGTCTCTATGGTGGTTTATTTTTATATCGTTTTTAATTTTTATTAATTTTTTCTATCTCTGGTCTCAACTTCTATTTTATACCTTTAAGGTACTTTAATAGTTGATTTTGTGATCTCAGTTCAATAGTTGCAATATCTGACAGCTTGGGGGAAGAAGAGCTCATTCCATGGTGGTGACAAGTGACATCTTTACACATGGCCTTCGGTTCCACTTCCTGTTTTCATAGTGCAAAAGGTCTTATGCCTCATCATTCTTTGAGCTATAAGCCGCTTTATGACAAAACACAGCACTGGTCCATTTTGTAAAAGAATACAATTGTTTTTAAAGAGGTCCAAGGTAGGATTTGTTTCCTTCTTTGAAGTACACATAGAATTCTGTATAAATGTCTTATGCAACACATTTTAAATTCTATTATTGGTGGTGGCAAGTGATTGATCAAGCCTTGACTGTATAATTATATTTAAGTGGTTATTTCTTTAATCAGAGTTAAGTAGAAGAAAATCATCTCATTTATAGATAGAACAAAATAAGGGAAATTAGCTTCTAATTCAAAGCTTTAGAAAATGAAGCTAAATAATTATTATGAAGATAGGGATGAAGGACTAGTCCTGTAATCTCCAGAGTTGTTCTCCTGCATAGTTATTCTGATCTAGAATGATCAGTGAGCCACAGACACGAGTACTTCTTACAGGAAACAAGCTTTAATTAGTTTGTGTTTTGTTTTGGTGCCCAGTCTTGGAAAGGAAAATGTACCAGTTTGTATTTTCAAGTTGCAGACCATCTTTATCTGCATATAAATTATAGCTATATAGTTCTTATATTCTTCATAATTTTTCATGTTTTCTGTACAAATCAAAACATCAAATTTTGCCTTTAACTTGCTTAATAAATCATAAATTAAGATTTTTATAATGATCGAGTAGTGAAATACTGCAACATGATTTTTAATCGTTAGGTAGTTCCTTTAATTTAAAGAATTAGATAAAGCAAGGCATCTCGAATTAAGAAACTTTTACTTATAGTGCTTGGTAAATTTTTGTTACACTTTTGTTTTTATTGCTTGGTACCTGTAAGCACGATCTTGACTCTTCTGAGTTTCAGTTTCTCATTACAAAAATAAAGAAATTTGCTAATATCGCTACTAATTTTGACATTTATATGAGAGATTTACACAGACTTACTAATTTAAAAAAAAGCTACTTCTGCTTGCTCTCAGTTCCAGTCTAGCTCCACACATACTGTCTCATTCTTATTCAGCATTCCAGAGATGCAAACTGTTCTTATTTTGTTTGTGAACTGTGGGCCACCTTGACAAGTGACTCCCAGCTACATACTTCAAGTCTTCTGAGAGTCCAGAGTATCATTGAAATCATAAAAAAACTGTACATGCCTAATTTTCCTAGTATTTTCTGTAGACTCAAAGTGGTTCCTATATAAGCATTTTGCTTTTTCAAATATTGCAGATATTCTTGTGATTCACAAAAGTAAAATAATTTTAAAAGTTGTTAAATTTACACTTTTTTATTCTGAATTTTTAATCTTCATGTAACTGGAGTAAAACTACTCTCATGAAAGAATAGTGAGAAGAAGAAAAAATACTTAGAAATTTTGGAGGTTTTGATAATATTAGGAATAACTGATTTTATACTATTTACATATATTTCTTTAATTGTATGAGTTGCCTCTAAATCCAGATGGCAGTTTTTGGAAAAGCATCTCAGTAAATTAATGTGGGAAAAATTTTCTAAAATTTGATACCCATTCTATCCCATAGCATGTCATATGTAGCTCTGATAATACATGTATCACTTTGATTAATATATTTTAATTATTATCTTCATTCCTGGAATTGGATTACTTGAGGATCATAATAGTTGCTTACTTATCTTTCATTTCTTTTACTATTTCAATCATGTCATGCTGCATATATGATAGAATATTCATAAAAATTTGTTGGGTTTAATTGAATAATTTTGTATTTCTACCAGTAGGTGAAAAGCTGCTAGTAGATCTAAAAGTGTGGAAAGTCCCCTGTCATTGAGAAAGTAGAAGTGACCAAAGGATAAAGCTTTTAATTAGAATATTCATCAGTAAAGGTATTAGAGCACAGGGTCCTTTACTAATCTCTGAGATGAGTATGGGCAGGTGCGAATGGTTGAATAGGAAGGAGAGATATCATGAATTTGTCACATTTGTTTCATATTTTGTTTTCTTTAACTCGTATGTGTTGTGACTTGGTGTTGATTTTGTATGGGACCTATATTTGTATATTTCATGGCCAGGTTGTTAGCTAAGAAATAAAATGTAGGTGAATTAATTCTAGATTTGTAAAATCTTTCATGATGTTGATGTCTTCAGAATATGCCATAAATGTAGTCTAAAAAAGCATGTACGGGGCACTTTTTAAGTGCCTGAGTGCTGGTTTAATGAAATCTAGATGACTGAGTTAACATTTTGTTGGATATCCAGAATGTGGCTAGGATGTTCTAGTTAGTATACTGTTTGCTTCCCCGCTCTACCTATTTTATAGTTTTAATGGTAAAGCTGCCTTTTCTGTATGTTCTTTTCTCCAAATTCATCCTCTACAGTGTTACTAGAGGACTTCATCATGTCTGTCACCTTAATAGGATCTTCCAATGGGTTCCCCACCTTGGATTCTAAGGTGCAACCCTACTAGCTTGGTGTACGGCAATGCAGCCCAATTTTTTCTGGTGAGTAATGTTAGATATCTTGGTAGGTTGCCTGATTAAAGTCTTTCTGATCTGGCCTAATTAATATGAGCTTCAAAGCAGGTGACTGGGTAGGACTCACTGGCATGTTAGTGATAATTAAATCAAGGACATAGATGAGGTCACCTGTGATGAGTATATCATGAGAAGAAGGTAGAACTCCCAAAGGCATGACACATATTTAGTGACCAACTGAAGGCATAGAATCCATTATGGTACAGGCAATCAGTGGTATAATTAACAACAGTGGTGGACACTGTTGTAACAACAGGAACTGAGAGAAAAACGTTTCCAAAATAGCAGCCTGGGTTATATGATAAGGGCTCCTGAGATGTGAAATAAAAAAAATATTTCTCTTGGAATTAGTCAAATGTAGTTTCTTGGTTATTTCAGCAAGAGGTGTTTTCATATAGTGATGGAAATAGAAGCCATCTCATGAAATGAGATGGAAAGCGGCACTGAGGGAGAAACAGAACAAAATAAACAGCCCACTGAGAGCAAGTCAACTCTGAAGAAGTTTGCTTATGAAGGAGAGAAGACCAGGAAGTAGCTGGAAGTGTTTGTTGTTCTTTGTTTTCTAGGGGAAACACTTAACATTTGAAAGCCAGCCAGAAGTTTCTGGTTAAAAGGAGTTGAATACACAAGATAGAAGGAGGAATGGACAGTGTAGTTTTCTGGGAACACAGAGGAGATAAGACCCAGAGTCTGCGGGATGTTAATTTCCTTCAGTATAATCCGGACATTCCTTCTGGCTAGGCAGGTTTGAGTATTAGGAACAATGAAGTTAATGGAATTCCAGTCTGAGGCCTTTTCTTTCCCCCAAACTCTGTGATATGTTGCCATCTGTTGAGAATGCAGGAAGGAGTGAAAATGTCATAAATGTAAAAAGAAGTGTATAAAGACTAAACTAGTCGTTGTGAAAAATGAGATGCTCAAGTGTGTAGACCCATATAGGTAGTATATGAGGAAGCCTAAATATCGTAACATTAATGGAGATTTGTCTGTCACCCTTCTGGCTCCTGCCACTTTACCTTCCCTCACTCTGAGATAGAACAGATCTGTAATATCTTCTTCCTTTGAAATCTATAGCACATATTTTATAGCATGATACAGATCAGTCACTGTGTTATACATGTCTTGTTCTTAGCAATAGTCTGTGAACTGCACAAGGCCATTTCTAATACCTTAGTTTATCTTTGTACTGCAATAAGTTAGCAAATGATAAAAACAAAATATTACTATGTTCCAATAAAAATAATAATAAAATCATAGTATTCATTTTTTAAAAATAAAAGGTAAACTTTGTCACTTGTGTCATTCACTTTGCTAAGCATAATTTTATTTTCATATTTATAATTTAATTTTTGTCCTTACAAATACTCTTCTCTGTTTACTTAATAGATTTGAAATACAAGGTTTAGAGGAGTTGTGGGCCTCTGTGGAGATGTTGCTACACACTGGAAAAATCTTTTGAACCCAGGTCTGACTTAGAACCCATTTTTTAATCACTGTCTCTATTTAAATATTTACTTAGTAATGCTCATATTTACGAAATATTTAGAAAGTTTTCTTTATCTGTTAAAATACATTTCAAAAGGGGAAAGAAAACGATATGAAGGAAAAAAGAAAATAAAAAATACATTTCAGAAAGAAATGTTTTTTCTTGCAGTGGTAGGGATCAAACCAAAGGCCTCACACATGCTAGGCATGGTAGGCACGTGCTCTGTTGCTGCATGTACCCACAACCCTAAAGTCAGTCATTTATAATGCGGGAATGGACTTTCTGCAGAGAGTCCTGGTGTGACGGTACTGGAAAAGGGGATTAACATAGGCACATCTCCACAGAAGGGAGGGGCCACTGCAAGCCCCTGCCCTCATCCTACCAGCCCCGCGGGTCCTGGGTGGCAGCCTGAAGGCCACAGCGTGGACAGCTGCTCCAAGACATTCACCACAGCCAAAAATAGCATAGTTGTGCTTTTCCTCTTTTATTTTCTGCTTCATTTTTTGATTAAGCTTAGTGTTTTCATATGTGTGTGGCGGATATAGCTGTGCATGTAAATTTTCTGCTGTCACTTCTATAATGTTCTGCATGGTCTAGTCACAATGGTTATTTCTTAATATCTGACTTTGCTTCACGGATAGTTCAATAAGTGGGATAGTCTCCCCAGCCTTCCACCTCGCATTCACAATCTTTCTTTCTCTGTCTTCCTTTCTCCTACATCCTTCTGTCTCTCCATTCTTTTACCTTTCATCTTTTATTTTTTCTTCCTATAAGTTCTTTTTAATTTATATACTATTCACATTAATCTTAATATTGTTAAGGTATATTCTTTCTAGCTTATGCACTTTATTACTCTTCCTGCATTTTTCTCGGATAGCAAAATAGTAGAGATCTCAAAAAACAATGTTCTGAATTGGGTATTATATAGGGCTAGCTTTTCAGTTGTTGTTTCAGTAGTTACACTCTCTTCTTGAAAGAGTGTTAGGCTTTGAATCAGCATGTTATGGCTTATATTCAGATGTTCCCCCAGAGGTTCAGTCACTCGTAAGTGGGGCTTTTGAGAGGTGGCTGGTCATGGATGTGTGATGCTATATTAAGGTTGTGATACTGGAATTAAGGGTGTATGTTAATTAGATCGGTTCAGCATAGTTCTGGTTATGGATAATGAAGCCACACCTGGGCACGGAGGACACCAATCAATAGGTTTGTAGCCTGGATGAGTTATAAAGAGACAGAAAGAAGGCAAATTTGTTTTTGCCTGCCTGCTGCTTGGCACACCAGAAACCAGTTCCCCTCTGCCCTGCCGCCCTGCCTTGGAACCAACTGACCATGGACTGAAATCCCTACAAACTGTGAGCTGAAATAAACCTTCCCTCCTTTAACTTGTGAGTGTTGGGTGTTTTGTCTCAGCAATGTGCAAAGTAACTGAGACACAAGAATTCAGAACAAGCTAGGAGAATACTCACACAGATATACCCACAGCCCTGGGCACATCACAGAGAGAAACCACCCACCAAAAAGATCCCCTCATGACGGATCGGAGGGAAAGAGGATCTTCCACTCTGGTCTGCAAAATTTATACAGAAATACAACTAGAATGAGAAAAAAAGCAAAAAGATGCCTAGAAAACTCTTAACTCTCTGAAAGCTGATCCAGAGACACTGAAATAGATGGAATTCTAGACAAAGAAGGAAAAATAAAAAACCCTGGTGTTTAAAATAATTAAAAAGATCACAGAAGAGACAAAAAGTAGCTGAATGTTTCAGTTATTAATATGATCAGTGAACTTACAGATGGCATGAATAAGCAGCTGAATGAATTAAAGAAGATGACTCAGGATATGAAAGACCATTTTAGTACAATGATAGAGGTCATGGAAAAGAATCAAGTAGAAATCCTGGAAATAAAAACTTCAATCAAATCAAAGGGAAAACTCAGTTGAAAATGTCAGCAGTAAGCGAGATCAGTCGGAAGAAAGAATAGCAGGACTTGAAGACCAGGTGGGTATACTAGAACACTGAATCACTAAAAATAAAAATAAGAAGAAATGACCAGAAGATTATCCAAGAGCTCTTAGATGACACAAAAGGAACAAACACAAAAGCCTTGTAGTCAATAAATAAATTGAAGTAGAGGCTAATGGCACTGAAATTATTGCAGAAAGTTTTCTAAATGAAAGGAATAGAATGGGCACTCAGGTAAGGGAAGCATTGAAAGCTCTAAGTAGACACTACTGAAAAGAACTTCTCTATGACACATTATAGTAAGAATGCCAGAAGTTCAGAACAAAGAGAATACTAAAGCCTGTTAGAAAGAAATGCCAAATCACACACAAAGACAGAAAAACAGTAGATTTCTCAATACAAAGACCAGGAGGGTCTGGAGTACAGTTTTTCAAGCTCTGGAAGGAAATAATTGGCAATCCTTCAAAATCAAAGGAGAAGGCTGGGGATTTAGCTCAGCAGCACAAGTGCCTGCCTGGTGTGAGCCAGGTCCTGAGATCAATTCCTGGTACCAAATAATAAGAAAAAAAAATCAAAGGATAATAAGGATAATAATAAGGATAAACTAAAGGGATTCATAATCACTGATCCAGCACTATACAAAATAAGGGAATTTTAAACAAAGATGATGAGGTCAATAGTATCTATAAGGCCAAGGGAAAAAGTAAAGGTAAATAAATGAATGCAAAAGAGAAAGTAATCAAGCATTAGAAAAACAACAATGGCAAGACTCCGTACATAACTTTTAATATTAACAATGCAAATGGTCTTAACTATCCAGCCAACAATCACAGACTGCCCAATTGGATTAAAAATATAATATCCCACTCTCACAAATACACCAACCAGGCCACCCCCACCCCTGCCAAATCCAATAAAGAAACATTGGGGTCACCACAGAACAAATGGATTTAACAAATATCTATAGAGTGTTTCATTCAAAAAGAGCAGACAACGTATTTTTCTCAGCAGTCCATGGAACTTTTGCCAAAATAGACCATATACTAAACTGCAAAATATGTTTCACTAAATTCAAGGGAATTGGAATAATTTCATGCTGTTTATTGGATTAATGTAAGATGAAACTGGAAATCAGCAAAAGCAACCACAGAAACTACAAAAACATGGCAACTGAATAATATACTCTTGTCTGATTAATGATTGGTCATAGAAAAAATTCAGTGAAGAAATTTAAAAATTTCTATCACCCAAAATCAATGGAAAATATAATGAATCAAAATGTATGGTATACAATGAAAACAATTCTAAGAGGGAAGTTTACAGTCATCCATGCCTACAATAGTGAAACAGAGTAAGATGAAACACTCAAAGCCTTAGGTACCAAAAACAGGTAGAAAGAAAGATATTTTAAAGATCAAAGCACAAATTAATAAAATTGAGGCCAAAAATATAAATGGCCAATGATTCAGAGTCAGCATTTTGTAAAGATAAATAAAACTGACCAACTCTTAGCCACTTACCAAAAGGGAGAAGAGTCATTTAATAAAATCAGGAAAAAGGCAACCCCCAATCCAGAGAATTGTTATAAATATCTATTAAACTTATACTCCAATAAATTAGAGAATCCAGATGAAATGGATAAATTCCTAGACAATATTACTTACCAACAATGAACCAAGAAGGTATAAAAATCAGAAACAGGCCAAAAAAAGCAAAGAAATTGATATAGTAATAAAAACTCTATCAACAGAGAATAGCCTCAGACTTAATTGGTTTTCCTCTGGATTTTACCAGACCTTTAGAGGAAAACTAATGCCAAAGCTCCTCAAACTTTTCCATGTAATTGAAAGGGAAGAAAAATTTCTATCTTGGTCACTTTTCTCATCACTGATACAAAATGTTGACACTCAAAGTTAAGGAAGGAAAGGTTTATTTAGCTCACGGTTTGTGGAAGTTTCTGTCTGTTTGCTCCAAGGCAGGGTGGCATGGTGAGGGGCAACATTTCAAGGCAGCAGAAGCAGCAAGAGCAAAAGTGGGGTGGGGGGTGCAAGCCTGTTTTCCTCACTTATGTTGTAAGCAGGCTGCTCTCCCCTGCAGGGCTGCAGGGCTGGTATAGCACTGGCACCATCTCCCTGCCCTCCTCTTGCACAGGCCTGGAATGTAACAAAGCACCCTGGTCCCCTGCTGAGTTTCTTAGTCAAATTTCTAAATTCTCAGGTTGACACAATGTATCAACCATTATAATTTCCAAATCTGGTTCCATCACCCAGCATACCATGATACCAACTGTAAATATGTAACCATTGGACATTAGTGTACCTAATTTCATAAAACAAACACCCTGTGACTGAAAGGGATTCTATACAGTAACAGTTGGTGTCTTCAGTTCTATACTCTCAGGATGTAGATCATCCAGATCAAAACAATTAACAAACATCAAAGTTGAATTAGGCCATAGATCAAATAAACTTATCACATGCCTACTTAGCATTATAACCAACCACTGTAGAATACACATTCTCCTCAGGCACTTATGAATTTTGTCCAATGTAGATCCTATTTTGGGCTGTAAAGCAAACCTTACAAAAACAACAAACTTCAATAATACCTTTCATCTTATCAGATGATAATAAAAGTGAAACTAGAAATAAACAGTAAGAGAAACTCCAAAAAATATACAGATACTTGGAGACTGAACAACCCACTTTTGAATGATCAGTAGATTCTTGAAGAAATCAAGGAAGGAAGAAAATTAAAAATTCCTAGAATCAAATGTTAATGGAAACATAAAATATTATAACTTCTGGGACAGAAGAAAGGCAATTGTAAGTGGGCAGTTTATACTTATGAGTGACTATATCAAAAATCAGCACAATCTCATGTAAATAGCCTGTTGCTGCACTTAAAATATTAACAATTAAAAATCAAATAGCCTATCATTAAATGGGCAAATTATTTGGACACTTCTCAAAAAAAAAGTGCAAATTGCTAATAAGTATATGAAAAAATGTTCAACATTTTAGTCCCTAGGGAAATGCAAATCAAATAACCCTGAGGTTCCATCTTAATGCAAGTGGAGTGGCTATAATCCAGAACTCAAAAAAACAAATGGTGGTGAAGATATGAGGACAAAGGAACTCTCCTACATTGTTGGTAGGAATGTAAACTAGTACAACCACTATGCAAATCAGTACGGAAATTCCTCAAAAAACTAGGAATGGAAATTCCGTGGGACCCTGTTAAACCTTGCTGGAGTATATTTTTTGAAAGAAATAAAGGTCATCCTATTACCCATGACTACTCATCTTTGTAGCAGTACAAATCATACTAACTAAATTGTGGCAACAGTTTAGATTTCCATCAACAGAAGAATGAATAAAGAAGACATGGTATGTACACAACTGAGTATTATTCAGCCATGAAGAAAATGAAAATATATCACAGGAAAATGGATAGGGCTTGAGACCATAAGGCTAAGCAAAATAAATTAGTTACAGAAAATTAAATACTGCATGATTCATCTTGTTTTGTAAACCTGTAACATAACAAGTGATTGAATAATTGAAAGTAAAGATGATAAGGAAAAAGAAGGAAGACTGGAGATTGAGAAAGGGATCAAGGGAGGAGGGTAAGTAAGAGAGAGACGGATGAAGTTATTGAAAGTGTTTAAAATATATGCAAGTACCAATGCTCCAAAATGAACATTGCTACTGTATATTAGAAATATACACTAATTTTAAAAAATGGAAACTCTTTTGATGTAAATCATTCCTGGTATGGCCATGTAATCTGTATTCTATGGGTCATTTTATTTATTTCTTTAAAGTGTTTATTGATAGGAAAGAACACAAGATGAAAAAATGAAAAATGAAAGAACTTTTGTCATTCCATTTTGTTCCTTACTACCAATCAAGCAAAGAAAAGGAAAAAACTTCAGTGATGTTTAGTAACTTGTGAATGTGACTTGTTTCAAAATACCACATTGTCTAATATAAATCAGCATTTCTCAAAATTAGAAGAAAATTCATTCCAAATATCAATCAATCCAGTATCTCTCATTAATCAACCTAAAATCTCACTTATATATTAGAAATGCTTAGAAATAGTTTTCATATTTTCTAAAATTTGTATTGAGATCTAAAATATATTGCAGAATTTTAGAAAAATGTATCATAAAATATATGATTTATATGCAGTGTCTTTGAATTACATATGTAATAATATTTATTGAAAGACAAATTCTACATATATACTATTTACCAATGATATTACTTTAAATTCTTTTTACTTGGACAAAGGTTATTATTTGTCAATAAAATGAAAAATTATAGGAATTGCCTTTTTTTTTTTGTTTTTTATCGATACCAGGGATTGAACTCATGACCACACACTTACAAGGCAGGCACTTATGCTGCTGAGCTAAATCCCCAGTCCCAATTACAGGGATAGCCTTTAGTTAGGAATTCAATGTGTGTTGGAATGTAGATTAAATTACAGAAAACAAAATATGAAAACTAGTTTTATAACCATAAAACAGTAAAGCAGGAACAGAGGCAAATTCCTTTTTATACAAAACCCTACAATTAAAAACAAGCATTATAGAAAGATAACTATTTCACTAGGAAATATCAAGATACAGTTGCTAGTTACTCCTTTGGGTTACAAAACTAGTTTTCACATTCTATTTTCTACAATTTAATCTACTACCAGAAAAACCTGGAGCTTTTATTACTAGTTGTTTGACTGTCTTTAAGTCTTAGCACTCACTTATAAAAGGCATGCCATAATAATGCTTGCTTCATGTAATTGTTGTGAAGATTAAATCAGAATATATATATATATATATATATGCATACATATGTATGTATATAGTAAGTATTAGATATTTTAACAACTACTGTTATGATTTTTGTTGTTATTTTTATTCTTTTTATGCTCACATTAGACTAACAATTCTTTAAACTGAAACTTCTTGGCGTAGATTCTGAACAGTAAGTGATCTCACCTTGAAAAGGTTGGAAGATTGGCAAGAGATGTAAGAATTTTATTTTATTTTAAAGAGAAGAAGAAAATATAAATAAAATAAAACAATTTCACATCAGGCTAGTAGAATAACAATAATTAATACATTGCATATTATAATCTTCATAGTAGTTACTTAGAGTACAAGATATAGCCATGAAATATTGTCCAGACAATATTAGCACAATTCTTTCTTTTCAATGAACTAAGAGAAACCAACTATATAACCAACTGTGTGTGTGTGTGTGTGTGTGTGTGTGTGTGTATACACCCTTTTCTTCTCTTTCCTTTCCCTTTACCCCCATCAGTTTCTCTTTTTGAACAGTTTTGTCCCAATTCACAATGTCTATTGTACATTTTGGATCTTATTTACTTGTTCAGCTTGTTACACTAGTGAGACAATATGAAGTTTATACATATGGATCTGATTTATTTCACTTATGAGTGTGGTCTCAAATTGCATCCATTTCCCTATAAAAGTCTTGACTTTATGGCTAAGGAGTACTCCATTACATTACAAAAACACATCTTTTTTATTCATTTCTTCATTGATTGACATTTGGATTGTTTCTAAGACTTAGCTATCACAAATTGTACTGCTATAAACGGGTGCATATATATCATTGTGGTATAATGTTTTAAATTCTTCTGCGAAGATACCCAGAAGGGGAATAGCTGGGTTGAATGGGATCTTTAATCCTATTCTAAACACACTCAGCCACCTTATCTTTGAGATGGGGGAATTTTAAAAGGGAGCAAAATGATTGTATGTGATGATCTTCTAGTGTTTAAGGTCATGTGTGAGAATTACATTTTAATACTATAGTCTTGAAGTCTTGGAATCTAAAGGTCTACTTCATTACCAAAGTACTGAGTTCTACATTTGTAAGAACTGAATTTCATGTGCCATCCCATCATGAGAATATAAACCTCCAAACTTTTAGACAACCAGCCTGAACACATGTAAAAGAATTTACAGATCAAACACTAATTTGAAATTGAACCATTTGAAAGCCAGTATGAGACTTTTCCAGAACATTCTGTGTAATCATAGCTATGCTTAGTATTGGCCATAATACTAAGTGATTTAGTGTTCTCTCATTAGTGCAACTAAATTCCACACTGAACAAAAAAATATGTCTCCTACCATGTTCCTTCTCAAATATTTTTCATCAACAAATTGTTCACAGAGCAATAAAGCACAAAGCAATGTATTCAACTTGATAAACTATCTTCTATTTTTTAATGAAACTATTTCAGAGATTTGATTTTCTTCCTGGTCATCTTCTAGTTACCTGATAGTGAGAAAAAGGGAAAACTGAGAGTCACTTATCCGTAAAGAGTGTTTATTTTCTACGTGACTCGCTTCCCCTTTTGTCCCTGATTTGGTCAATTTTACCTGAACAGTTAAACTTACTGGTTGACCATAGTTCTGTACCACGTCACGCCCATCTGCCTTGTGAGTTCCCAGTTTTCCCCACCTTAGACCCTCCTCACCTCATGGTTTTACTCTATAAAAATCCCTAGAAAATACAGAATCTCTGGCAAGCCACTCGGAACCCCTTCTGTCTCCCAAATGAAGCTTTCTTTCTCTCAATAAGTATTTCTACTCTTAAAAAAAAAAGAAAACTGAAAGATGGGATATAGATGTTTTTAGATTCTCTCTGTCATATTTTGAAGCAGTTCTTTTATACCTGGCTGAAAAGAAAATGCTCCCTAGCCAAGGATGTGTACTTACTAAGTTGGAAAAAGAGATTTCCCACATTATGTGCAAGGTTTGATTTAAAAGATCATTGTGATCTATATATTTGTTTATAATTACATCAGAGCCAGGATATGGAGTGGCATTGCTGTTCTCCTTATTTTAGTGAGAGAAATGCAGGAAAATGAATTGTCCCCTGGCCTTTTACCTTGGCGTCTCCTCTTTCTTGCTTGCCTTTGCACCTGTTCTGATTGAACCATCCGACTTTGACTTTCACCCGCTCAGTCTCACTTTTTCATGTCAGTAACTCTTTACACAGGTTAACATTTTCTTTCTGTATGATTTTGACTAATATCAATGCTGGCTTCTCTATAATACTCACGTTTTAATTTTTCTAGATCATAGGTCTTTTGGAGTTCTGGTTCCTGTTTTCCTTTGCACATGGTCTAGCCAAGATAAAAAGAAGAAAATATTGTCAAACAAAAAAACAAACAAAAAAGAAACACTTAGAATCAGCTGCTATACACTCTTTGCTTTATAAATGAGTCAACTGAGATCCAGAAGAGGAGGTATGCCTTCCAAGTCATCACTTCTATCTGTTGTGAACTTTTGGTTTCTTGTTTTAATAGAGGATGTTGATGGAGTTCAAGTGAATGGTAACAGCGGTGGGTCCCGGCCTGTTCTCCACTTGCTGCGTAGACACTTCGTTTGCTATTGAGTTAGTGGTGCTGCTCTATACTGGCATGCTGACCATAAACATGCTGCCATGCACATGCTGACCACGGCATGGTGTGGGCTGACTCCTGTCTTTACGTGTACCAAAACAGTGGAAACACAAAACAATTTAATTTGCAACGACTGGTAGTGAAAGCTTTGGATATGAGTTTCCCAGGTGTATGTCTAAGAAAGCACTATTTTTCAGTCAAATTCTATGTGTCTGTGTCAAGGGTTCAGGTCTCAAGATTTGTCTTCATTTGAGTTCAGCTGTAGACCTGTTGCCCCTAAGTTGATTTAACAAAGTATGTCTGGTTTTTCTCAAGACAGAGAAAGGACACATTATTTTAGAAGGGTATTAATTGATAGTAATATATATTTATGTTATAAAAACTAGATTATTAAAGCTTGCTAATTGGTTAATAATTCCGTAGGAGAAATGATGTTGCCTCAGCTGATTCATCTTTCAAAAATATGACTGTTTTCTGGAAGTACTACCTGAGGTGAATACATCCTTAGGTAAGGACATATGTTTTATTTATTTTCTATAATGAAAGATTCCCATGGGCTACTCATTTATTGCTAATATGTACTAAACATACCAATTAGATTTCCTGATGAATCTAGTCAGAAATTAAAAATAGTTAACTAATTCGAATAAGGAGGAAACACTGACCAAATCAGAGACTAGTGCTTGTGCTTGTCAGTGTGACTTTCAGCTCTATACGATCCAAGAGACAGTAAGACCTCATTGTGCTGTTTGTTAAAATTTAAATCATCAGGACAGAAAATAAAATGAGTTTCATAAATTGTTTACCCATTTTCTGATGTTGCATTGGAGCTTGTGAAAGTACATTGCTAGGTGCTGGACTGCATTGAGATGATTAATTTAAAAGAAAATGGGTAATGCATGAATCAGTTCAGGGCTTTCAAAGAGGGAATAGTCAGTACAAAACCTGCTTATCTATTTTTTTAATCGAGAGAAGAGCTGTGGCAGCGAAAAACAGAAGTGAAACAACCTACAAATTAGTAGCAGCAGGACCATACCATAAACGAGAGTATAGAGAAGGTGTGAAGAGATGGTATTAGAGTCCCAATGAGAAGGCAGATAATTGCACAGTGAATGTTCACTGATGTACACAATATGACCCTGAGATATTCAGAAATACACTATGTGTCTTTTAAGCAAGGAAACAAAAAAAATGAAATTCGAATGACAATAAACAGCATTTGTTGGTTGGCTTTTTAGAAAGGGAAGATGAAACACTCTCAGCTTTAATTTTGTGTTAAAAAGTTTTACCCAAATGTCTCATCCCTAATGAATACTAAGTATTTGTACAAGTAGTACCTATGTTCATATACTCATATTTATGTCTAAGAGATTGGCTGTAATGGTTTCCATAGCACAACCCATGCAGTTCTCTTTCTTTCTCCTATTTAAGGACTGGGTCTTGCCACAGAGCTTGGGCTCCTGTGGAACTTCTGTATTAAAATGATCCTCTTGCCTCAGATTCCCAAGTAGCTGAAAATACACTGGTGTTTTACTGTACCTGGGTGATTTCTGTATTTTTTTTTCACTTTTTACTTCACTGATATCCATTTAAAAATTTTTTTCTAATTTTCCTACATCTTGTTCTTTTTCTAGTGTTTTCAAGTTGAAACTTACGTTATTGATTTTAAACTATTTTCTTTTTTAAAAGACTAAATCAAACTAATTATTTCCCATTCAGTATTTTTTGTAAGTACATCACATGCATTTTTATATGCTGTGATTTTATTATTTCCTAGTCATTATATTCTCTAATTTCTGTAATTAATATCTAATATTCCTTAATACATTTGTTTTTTTATACCTTTTTTGAACTATGGACTATTTAACAATATTTTAATTTTAATATTTTCCACATATTTATAATCTTTATATGTGCTTAATGTTATGTGTTTATTTAAATATATATTTATTATATTTGTTTATATTAAATGTACATAATTTCTCTATGCTCCAAACACATTTATAGATATATTTATTATTTCATAATTTAATATTTCTTTCATACAAGAATATGTTCTTTGTTATTTTAACTATTTGCCCCTTATTGCTATTTAGTTTTGAACCACTATATAGTCTATCATAATAAAAATTACAGTTAAACTTGGAAAAAATGCATATCTAGATGGAAGTGATATTCTCTAAGTGTCAACTGTATCAGATTGTTTGATAGTATTTTTGAACTGTATAATTTTAGTGATTTTTTCCTCTCCTTTTTATGTGCTCATTCTAACAGCAAGAAAAGTTTGCTAAAATTTCCAGACTATGATTATAAGTTTATGGATTTATTTCAATGGTTTTGTCAAATTTGATTAACTTATTTTAAAGATTTGCTATAATTAAGTGCATACATATTTGTTTTTATATTTTGTTGGTGAATTGTTTATTTTGTCATGGAATAACATAAAATTTATAAAATTATAGTTTCAGTGCGGCGCTCACGGCGGTTTGGTCGGTTTTGCTGCCGGCGTCGCTCTCCGCCCGCCTGCCTACTTCCAGCGAGCTGCGCGCGTTGCGCAATCTGTATCTGGTGGAGCACTACGTGGAGACCCGACGCTTGGCACACGGGAGATGCTCGACCAAGGTGGTCAGCCATTCCATTCTTGGGAGAAGCTCCAGTCTTCGCCTTTGGTTGGACCTCCTCTCCTGGCTTCCAGCATAGACTCTTCAGCTTTCCGACACAGACTCTTCAGCCTTCCTTTGTAGAGCCTTCAGCCTTCTGTCGCAGACCCATCAGCCTGCTGGTGTGGACTTGCACGAGACACTAAGGTGAACTCCAGATGTTGGATTGAATCCTTCAGCCTCCAGTGTGTAGACGTCCTCTGCACGCTTCCTCATCCGATTCTGGCTGACCATCGGAACCAGGAGCCCACAGAGGGGAGTTAGGACCCTGTGAGGAAGCCAAGAGCCTGTGGGGGAGCCACTGCCCCTCCAGGAACTGAGGGTGTAACAGGTAATTTGCCACATAAGCAGAGAAAGCTTTGGAACACCGCTCAAAGTAAGGAAATATAGAAAAATGACAAAAGGAAAGACCAAAAGGCAGGCTCAAAGCCCTAGCCC